>JAMWET010005933.1:105000-310000 GCA_024036415.1 Prochilodus magdalenae | reverse complement strand
CCATGTAATTAATTACCAGGTTAATTACCAGGTAATCCCCAATTAGCCCAGCAATATCCCAAACCCCAGCTCCACTGTAAATACAAACTTGTTCAAAATTGCAGGTCTGCTAATAACTGACCACAATGAGAAGACTACTAAAATACCAACCCACAACATGCTAAATCTGGCATATATATTCACTATAACCAATAGTACATTGGTCATACATAATCTATAGTTCTGTTTTTGACTGTTTCTTTTTTAAGATTTTATGTACTGTATAGGCAAACTTTCTGCAAATCAATGAAACATTGTATTACAGAAGGAAAAAGTAATGCCAATGAAATAAAGTCACACAAGTCTAAAGCTTCTGGATGCAACTGTCAAACAGCCAAGCCAAGGGGGCTCTGTGGCAGGACTCCATTCAGCTGGTGAATGTTAACAGCAGAAGTCTGACAGTCTAATATGCCATGTATTTTCCCAGCAGTGGATAACTGAAGATGAAAGGATCTCTCAGTCTTAAACAAATGACTTACAAGTGTTGCGAATAATGCTTCAATTATGTGCACAGAAACTATCATATACACACACACACACACACACACACGCACACACACACACACACATACACACACACACACATACACACACACGCGGCACCAGAACAAAGAAAGGACATGAGGCAAGGGCTCTGACACTAGTGCCACTGTCACACTTCCCTTTGGCAAGGTCTCCCTTTTCTGGAAAGTGTAACGGAATTATGCTTTTCCTGTGAGTCCACCAACCACCAGCTGCCTCCTTCTGGTGAGGCCTACAGAGAAAATGTATTCAAAAAGGCTTTCACAAAACCGGCAATGACTGTGCATGTAGCACCCCTTAGTGGATGCTAGGTGAAAATGTTTAAGGCCTTTTGCCACTTCTGGTCTATCCTCATTCACAAGGAAACAGAACCAGGTATTCAGCAGTGGATAATTTTTTGTCCATAATTTTGCACCACGTGTGTAACCACGACGTAACCTGGTAACAGGATGTCTAGATTGATTGCAACAATAGACATACGCTTTTAAAGTGGTTAAAGTGACTGTAATTTATTTTTTGTGGGTTTAATTTGTAGGAGTCTTCTGCTTACTTAACTAGAATGATCTGCTTAACTACAATGGCCTGATTGCCCAACAACTGCTAGAGTTTTCTCCACTGGTCTACTGGAGATATAGAGTAGACCAGAGGATAACACTTTTGCTAAAAATTGCTAAAAAAACTGCAAAAAACTGACCCTTTATTTTGAATGAAATGAAATAATAATTATATCTGTTATGTATTTTTTTAAATCTGTTTTGTCCAGCTCAGACATAAAAATAGGGTTTAAAAAATACTTTAAGTAAAGAAAGCCACATTCTCATTGAAAACCCACTTAATTTTATAAAATACATGACATATAATAATATGTAAGCAGCCTTTGAAATCTTCCCCAACTTTCTTCCCAAACCTTTTTTTTTTACTAATTGTAGTAATTATTTTCTAATATTTGCCCAAATACATTATGCACATAATCTTTTAAACTTTTGCTTCGAGTAAAATTTTATTTTCTCATAGTTATTTGTGATTAGTAGGACCTAACAAGTATAAAAACTAAACGTTGTCTTTGTACAAGAAGTGTTTTTGCCAAAACAAATGTCCTCATATGAGGTCAAAGGATCAACATTTTAAATAGTGTCATGGTGCAGAGAAGCAGAAATGTAATGTCCTCATATGAGGACGCTGGGGTCTCAGGAGGTAAAAAAATATGTCACCATGTATCTGTGTCAACAGTTCTACCACATTACCAGCGTTTGTAAATTTGTTTAATCCATATGTTCAGCCCTGCAGAGAAAACACTTCCCAGGATATCCCAAACACAGTTGGCAAGACATTTTATGATACTACGATATGGGTAGGTATTTGGACTCTGTGATATCAGCATGTCACTGAGGAATATATTGACCTGCGAAAGTATTGTAGCCTCCTGGGTAGTTTATCAACCCAACAGCGGCTATCTATATCGCCTAAAAACCAAAGGACTGGTAGCAGTTTTTAAATGCGGTTTGAAAAATTGTATACCGTTTGGAATTAATTTCTGTACATCATGTTAAAAGATTTCATTGAAACCCTGATAGAGTGTTCTACAAGTCTGCAATTTTGTTTTAAAACCACTTTCGTTATGCTACGTGCTGGTTCTGGTCATTTTTCACTTCTATAGCTATATCAGTAATGTGTGGCTTGTTGTATCTAACAGTGAAAATATCATTGTTGCTCCCTGATATCGCAGCAGAAGCACAAAGCTGTCACCAACTGTTTGGTAATCGATGTCGGTGTAAACATAAAATCCCCTATAGATGTCAGCAATGTGTGGCACGTACTGTTCCTTAAAGGCGTCCCGGCTAGTTTTCCATCATATATTAACCCTATAAGAGGTCTCATCTTACCTATTCATATACTATTCCTAGACCCTGTTCCCCGTATCTTGTAAAACAGCCAGTTCTAACAGATTTTTACCCCCTAAAGAACCAGAAGTAGACTGTGTGTAATATATATTCTTCATAAGATCAGACATGTTGATAGATGCCATCTAAATAAAATGTTTCACAGTTTTATTCACAACTCTCAACCAAATATTCAACTATTGTTTCAATCACTTTACATGCATTAATCTGATTCTTTGTTGAAAGGTTTATCACACAAACTTCTAATATGTATGTGTAACGTGGACTAGGCAAGGATGAAAGACAAAGGCATGAATGTTGGCAGTCTCTTGAGTTGATTAATTATGAACTGTGGCCTATATATAAACAATATAGAGAGTTACTTGACAGAGTTACTTTCCCGTTACTTTTTCAACAATGGCACTGAAGATGTACAGAGAGCCTAAAAATGGGGCCACTTAGAATTCATAACTTCAATTTCTCCAGCAGGGGAGCCCAAAGTACAAGTTGTAATCAATGGCCAGCAAAAGCTCTTTCCTAATGGATGCAGGGGCCATGCATTCTGTGATAGGCACTGAAGGTGCTCACCTCCCTCTTTTCAGTAGACCAATAGGACACAAAGCTTCAAAGGAAAAATGTAAGGCTTGAAATATAATGATCCACTAGAACAGAAAATAATTATGCCTTTAAGTCATGTGCAGTTATTTCATTATTAATAGATGTGTTGTGTAACTTAAAAAAAAACACATATTAAATGTACCATGTTTATGGCAACTGATTATAACTACAGCTGAAAATGAACAGCTCCCTCAGTCAACAGTTTGTTGGCTAAGGTGATGGAGCCTAACTTGGGTAATTATTTTACCATTTGGAAGAAATGCATACAGGCGATTTAAACTGAGATGAAAGATGTGATTGGTGATTTGCATTATACCTTACTCTACGATCCTCAAATGTCCATGAACAATATGACAGTGTTTGGAAAGACAGTACAATCCATCACAATTGGCCCACATAAAAGTAGCAGTGGACGCTGAGTTGGATCCAGGAGCAGTGCAACAGTATCAAGTACCTAATACTATCCCATACATTTAATTGATGGTTTCTGGAGTCAGTCAACCAACAGACTTAAACCAGCCAGCAAAGAAATAACCTGGATAAAGACAGACAATAAATATATTTACATATTACAGGACAGCAATAATATCGATGAACAGAAGAGTGTCAGAGAAAGTTCTGCTGGACCGGGTGAGAGTAAAAGCTCTCTATTTTGTGAGTGTAAAACATGAAGAATTTCTGAAGTAAGTGCCAGACAACTTACGGTCTCAACATCACACTGAAGTAGGATTAGTAAATACAGCGGGAAAGGTTCAGGTTCAGGTTCAACTGCTGCCTAAGAACCAAAAGCCTCCTAGTGCTGTGGCATATGAAGGGATAAGACCAACAATTGAGGGATTGATAGAAGCAAGAGTATTAATGGAATCACAAGCGCTTGTAGCACAAAAAGTGGACTTCCATTCTTCACCATATTACCAATGTGCACAACTGGACATGTGCTGAGACAATGACCAGATGTAACAGTCCTCCATACACCCCTGAAGAGAGCAATCGGCATTGGCTACATCCAAACTCATAGTATATAGTCTTTGACCAGATGCTTCTACATAATCTAGAAAAAACTACAAAATGTATTCATACAGGGTTAGGGTTAGGGTTAGAGTTAGAGATACTGCACTCTCTTTACACTAAATATTCAGAGTTACCAGGGAGACAACAAAAACAAAGGAAGGTCATAAACAACACAAATACCAGTAACCCAAAGGTACTCAACAGTTTTCCGTCACACTAAGAAAAGTGGCCAAGGACTATACCTTCAAAAAGGACATTGTGTCTGGTGTGATACGCAGGTGCAAGTCTGTGTTCCTCCGTGCTGCCCTGCAACAGCCAAAAACAGAGACAACAGTCACCATAGCCATCTAAGCAGATTTGCACCTTAACTGCCATAGGAAGCTCACAAGAACTGGAAAAGAACAACATCAGTACTACACAAGTTGTAATACTGTTTTTAAGATGTTTGTACTATGTTGTAAAAATTACCACAAAAATGAAATAAATTTGGCACAAACTCTCCATAACAAAGACACCTGTAGTATTCAAAGCCTCACTGTAAAACATTTTATGTTGATTAAACTTAGAAATTTAAAAATGTGAGAAAACTCAACTCAAACATATCCTTCGTTTCATCTCCTTGTGTTACAATAATCATTTGTAATTTCCACTTAATACTTAAGAGTAATACTTAAGATACTTTTGGAGTTAAACCAACTATGTTACAATGTCCATTTCAGCAAACTCACACTCTGAACCATTTGCATGATTAAGGAATTCTATGCATTGTGAAATAATTTATATCATTTATATCACTTTTTCAGATAAATCAGAAAGTGTTTCATAATGCTAATAATTCTTTAATCATTTAGCCCTTGAAAAAACACAGTCATTAGTCTATAAGCGATACCTCAGCAGTTTGTTTCTAAGTCCATGTATCCTAGCTGAACAGCTGTCAGGTTTAAGGGTAACAAATAAATAACATGCTATACACTTGGCCCAGGTAAAGAGTGAATAAGTGGCAATTGGATGTAAAACCTACTCAATTTTGGAGTGTCAGAAGAAAAAAAATACAATTACCAACTCTTAATTACCAGATTGTATAATATTGTGAACCATTAACACATAATATGAACACATAATCCTAGACCCTATAGAGTCTATAGGCCCAGAGACCCATAGAGCTAAAGCAAGCTTCCATTTCAGGCCCTTTATAGAATATTATCACTCAATATTAAGATATGTATATATATATATATATATATATATATATATATATATATATATATATATATATATATATATATATATATATATATATATATTCTATATAGGGCTTGAAATGGAAGCTTGCTTTAGCTCTATGGGTCTCTGGGCCTATAGACTCTATAGGGTCTGGGATTATGTGTTCATATTATATGTTAATGGTGGAGCACATGGACAACTATGACTGAGGAGCAGACCAACCGAGC
The DNA here is from genome assembly GCA_024036415.1 of Prochilodus magdalenae. Classification (NCBI taxonomy): domain Eukaryota; kingdom Metazoa; phylum Chordata; class Actinopteri; order Characiformes; family Prochilodontidae; genus Prochilodus; species Prochilodus magdalenae. Next base: position 304,479 of record JAMWET010005933.1, on the reverse strand, counting down.
TTTTTCAGTAAGTAGTATATTCTTTCTCATCCTTATTGAACCTCAAATTATTACATGGACCGTACCCAGCATTGGAGGAGTTAATTTAAGATAGATAGATAGAAAGAAGAGGGTTGTCTCCAGCAGGAGAATTAGTGGAAGTACTTCTGGCTGAGAGTAGTGTTATGACTGTATTTATCCAGACTGTATTTCATCAATATAGTCAGTATGGGGAAAAAAATTGTGTGTTTGATTATAAAGCGTGTAATTACCCCTCTTTCATTGTGTTTAGTGTCGCGTGCGTGCACGTCCCAACAGGGATTAATCCATAAAGCAGGATTTCTTCTTTAACCTGTTGAGCCGAAAGAAAACCTGTCCAGCAAGAGAAGAACTAAATTGACAGTTTTAAATTAAAGTGATGCATTTAACTGCAAACTCCTGCCTTCAGTGATATAAACAGGCTACTACAGATTGCCCACATTTGACATAGTACAGAAACATGTGATATAAGATTTCAGTTTGCAATATTATGTTAATGAACTACGAACCTAACTGATTCCTTTAATTAAAAGGGATGGGTTGCCCATTGTGATTTTGAAATTCGGTCTGGCCATAAATATTAATTTACAATTTGCAGTGATATGTGTTTAGTGCATCATGTACCTCTGTAATTTGTTAAAACCACCTGTAGTTCATTTAAATCTGTTGTGACTTGGTACTTATTAGATTCATTACTATCAAATGTTTGTTAAAATATAAAGTATATTTAAATTAATCAACTCAAAATTCATGTCACTTACATATAGATAAACTATAAAAAAAACGTGAGTATGCTCTTTTTTTTCTGTCTGCCAGCTGATATAAACTATACACTTACTGAGTCATGTTCCATGTTTTGGATAGGCTGATTTAAGGGGTGGGAAAAATAGAAGAATATTTAGTACTCCATTTATTAAATTTGTGGTCCTGCCTTCCTTCCTGTCTTCCTTCCTTGACAGGATAGTCATGCTGAAGTTCTGCACTCTGCAAGACACCTAGTATCTCTACTTGCATCATGTGAAAGACATGGGAACACAGTCAATACTGAACAAAGCTCCAGGGAGAATAATAGCAGGTTCAGTGTTTAGGCTTTATACATGTAATTTGAAGTATTGTTATGGCATGTTTATCTTCAAACTAAGTAACTGTTAGTATGATTACCCCTTTGCAGGCAACAGGGAGGTCAAAGGCCAGGCCATCAGGTTCCTAGACCCACAGTTCAGACAGAAATGACAAGGTTTAAATAAATTATGTTTGTATAAATAATAATTGTAAAAATTGTACAAACTAAAATCAATCAATGTTTATTTGTATAGCGCTTTTTGCAACCATTGTTGTCTCAAAGCAGCTTCAAAGAAAATCGGTTTGTTATATATAAGAAAAAGAAAAAAAACACAAAGTACAAACATTTGAGGGTGGGGGTGTGGGGAAAAACCGGGTCCAAGCCCCCCTTGAGCAAGCCACAGTGGCAAGGAAAAACTCCCGTGAGTAAGGAAGAAACCTCAAGAGGAACCAGGCTCAAGGGCGGAACCCAACCTCCTCAGGTCAACCCGGATGAGACGAGAAAGACAGAACTGACAGGAGAAGAACATCTATTGGATCCAGTCTGATTAGTCCAGGAGGGAGTAACTGCAAGATGGAGCCGACCCAGAGATAGAGTTTATGATCAGAGCCAGACGCTGGTCAGTGTAAAGGTTATGGTCATGCCGGGCGATGAAACAGGGCAGGAGACCCACGGTGGCGCTGATGCTTAGGTGCCTGGGGGTTCTGATGTGATCACTCCGGAGTAATTCTAGTCCTAACTAAGAAGAGGAGAGAAAGAGAGAAAGAAAGAGAGAGACAGACAGACAGAGACAGAGTGATTAGGAGGATTAAGGATTTAGAGGTAGAGGTGTGATGTAAGCTATAGACTTAATGACTTGTATTCATGTTTTGGATGGGCTGATTTAAGGTGCAAGAAAAATGGAAAGAATATTTGGTACTCTGTTTTATTAAATTTAAGGTGCAAGGTTTTTTCTTGTCATGGTAATAATTATATTTGTCCTGCTAATGTATCTGCAAATAAATGCTAGTACAGACATCTGGTTTATCAATTCCTTTTTTTTTTCCCAGCACCTATTGAGCATGCCTGTCCTATATGCCTCAAGAATTTCCCTTCTGAGGCCATTGAAATTCATGCAAGTTCATGCGGTGAAAGGTATTAACGGATTTGTTGAATCAAAACCTCATCCATTCTTGTTCCTCTTTTTTGTTAGTTAAAATTGTCTACTGCTCCACAAATTGTTTAAAATGTTCTGAGTTTAAATTTGGGAGGAATTTGAATAGTTGAAAACTATATGTAATTTAGAATTTGTACACTGACTTTCTAATAAAAGTAAAACTTTACTGTAAAGTTACCTTTTTGTAAATACAAGGCTTTGTTCTGATGGTGACAGTGTTTGTTTTTCTTTTTTTTCTCTTTTTTTTTTTCTAATGTGGACATGTCTGCACATGGACATGAGAAGCACCCCGGCAGACCGAGATATGGCTCTGATCTCGTTCTACAAAAAGACTCATGGGGAATGGGCTCGACCTTTGAACTGCAAACTAATGAAACTATTAAATGCGAAACCTGCTTGTACGCTGCTTTCAGAATTTTTGTTGCACCTTCACCAAAATGACATTGTACAGTTAACATGGTTACCCTGCAAAATTGGATGTAAATTCTTATCACGGGGGTCACCAGACTTTTTGAAGGAGAAGCAGATCATTTGGTGCCATCATCCTCCCCTTTTCTGGTTGACAGTGATCTGTTCGTTGTGGCTGGGAGAATTTTGGGACACTCTTTTATACATGGAGGGCCATGTCTGTCTGGTTTAAGCCCAGCTTTTGTGCATGTCCTTCTGGGAGGAAATCTTGACACAGCAACTGTACAGTTAAATTACTGTCCAGACTTGGAGATCCGTGATGCAATCAAACTTGTAAGTTTACCCTTATAAAGTTCAGTATCTGTATCCTTTTTTTTTTTTTTATTGTGAGCATTTCTCCACATAACGTTCAAGGTTGGTCAATAAGCCATATGTTTTTTGGGAGGTTATACCTAGAGAGCTCACCTTTGAAATTGTTAAAAGTAGCCTTCCAACAGCATCTACCTGCTTTGAGGTGCTCAGGATCCCTGGCCATTACAAAGATTTTGAATCCTTTAGAAATGATTTGCTGTCATGCATTGATGCACATCACACAGGGTTTGGCTCATTTAGATAATAGCTTATTTATTTATTTAATTTTTTTTTTTTTAACAATGCTGGTGTCTTTCTTTTTTTTTGTTTTGGACCTGAAGTGTAAAGTGCTGTTCTGTACTAGGAGTTTGCAAGTTCATTTTTAATTTCACAGGTTTGCTTTCAGATGGCAAACAGTTTTGCTTCTTATAGTTTGCAGTGCCTTTACTAAAGACTTGTAATAAAAAGAGCAGAATATCTATACTGTGAGGTTAATTTGCAAAGAGTTCAGTTTAATGTTTTAAATAAATTAGACCATGTATTTCAGATGGCAGTTTTTTGCTAACCTACAATTGTCAGTGGGCTTCAAGTCATATTCAGGCTATACACTAAAGCAGTACTAAATGCCATTTAATGTAGTATTCTAATGTAGTTTTCTAATAAACCTGAATGAACATCTCTTACCAGCGTCAATGTTCCATATCCTCCTACCCTCTGTATTTATTTTTGCAATTGCATGTAATGGTAAAAAGAATCTATTATGCCAGCTAAATCAGAAGAAAGTGTAGCTCTCTGAATTGTTTATCAAACTCCATCCATTTTGGTACAATTCTTAATTGACTCTTAATTGTAAATTTTCATTGAAATCCATCACATCAAGATGCCAAGTACAGAAAAGTACTACTTATTTTACTTTACTGGACAATGTGGGACAAAGGTTGTGTTTTTTTTTGTTTTTTTTTTAAACAAAGAAATGAAAGATTCTTAAATTCCCCTTCATCAGAAATATTGATTAATCCTGTACCAAGCAATTGTAGTCCATGGGGAGACCTCAAACTTTGACAGACGGGGCAGGTGTGCGTGCGTGCACACGCTTCTATGACCTAGAAATACTGTTTAGGACACATACTCCAACAGGTCTCCAATAGATATGAAGCATGACGTATACACATCAGATAGATGTCACGGCCAAGCTATCTGATGAGGCAGTTGGTTGTACAGCTAATCTAAGCAGCTCAAGGCTCTCATGATCCAGTGGACAGTCCAGGACTGGCAGGACAATGCCGTGAGTTGGTTCTTCTACAGTCAATTCAGAATCTTCCCAGTCAATGGCATCAATCTAAATTCCCTAAATATGCACAGCCAGGTAATGTGTTATTTGCATACATTAAATAAAGGCACTTTTTATGTAATAACAATCATGTTTTTTACTATCACCTCTGACACTTCTGGTTCTCTGACTGGATTCTGCATGAGGCCGAGGTGCCACAGCTGATTTGGTTTCATGTTTTGTTCAGTTCTGAGTGGATGGTTATCCCAGCTGCGTGTAAACCTGGCCAGATCATCTTTCAGTTGTGGCAGGAACAGTCAACACAGCACAGGTGCAAGCTGTCAGTGATGTCAAGAAGGCCATCTTCTTCCAGATCGTGAAGAACTCCATAGTACAGTTGCGTGACGGCTAACCACACATCACGCCACAGGCATTTTATTCTGCAGAAAAGAAGTTATAACTGATTAACTTTACCAAAGACCAGTACATTGAAAACCATGTAATTCAGCATAATACTACAGAAACAGGTTTGATTTTCTTTATAATTTAATTGTTATTTCCAACTAGTGCTAGGTGATGTGACCTTAAATCAAACCTCGATTCTGATTAATTAAGTTTGTTTTATTCAATGACACTTGTTGGGTACAAGTTGCTTGAGTTGCTCAGTCACATTACACACAGGTGTATAAATGGCAAGAATATTTATTTTGCATAACATACTTTCTGGGTTTATGGCTTATTTTATGTTCAAGAGCACAAAGAATATAACATTTTAATTTCCCCATGCATACAATAAAGGCTTTAAATACTATGGAGTTTGGTTTGGACCACAAAATGAATATATAAATGAATTGGTGTGCATGAAAGATGCAGAACAGAAACCATTTTTTATTCTGAAGTATTAAAATGGCTGATTATCAATTCCCTTTCTCTCCTAATATTAGTCAATATGGAGAAGAAATTACAACAAAAAGACTAATTAATTGACTGTTTAATAAAACTCATTTGAAATGGCAAGGCTGTCTTTTTAGGATAACGGTGACTTGTTTTACTACTAAAACACACGTAAATATGAACAGAAAATTGTTGTGCAAAAAGAACAATATATATAGACAAATCCGTCATTACTGCAGTCTGATATTTTGAAATGCAGTTTTACCTCAGAAAGTCTTTAGTTTCTTCACATTATTGTAACAATCCCATCCAGGTGTGTTTAGGAGCGGGTGACAGAGAGAGAGCAAGAGCGAAGCTCCTTTTGCATGTGTAGGGGCTTCCTGTTGTGAGCTCAGCTCTCCAGGTTGCAATCACAAGTTAGTTTATAATAGCAGTAAATTAATCTCTGTAACAGGCAATAATATGGCCCGGTGTCATGTGATGTTAAGTTCATACCTCTGATTGTGGACACTTTTGCCAGATATAAAGCTTCTAGGGTTAGGGATCAGTTCCTCATACAGTAAACATTGCCTGAGCAATGGTCACGTTTTCAACGCCCTGATCTGCTCTCACTCTGGAGGGGAGGATAGAGTATTTACTGAAGGTACTGACTAAACATTCTCCAGATTAAATCATTCCAAGCTACAAAAATGTTCATTAAAATGACACTAAAAGTTTTACTAACTTGTAAGGCCATCCGAACTTCCTCACACCATCTAAGAAGAATGCATATGCTGTAGAAGCCCTGTTTGAAGCAGCACTGCGATACATGATCTGCACAACAAAATTAAGTTCAGTACTCAAACATTCTGCTATGATAAATGCTCAAATGCAGTCTTGAGACACTCTAAATAAAGTGCATTTGAAACCAAAAGGATCAAGAATCAAGTACATTTTTCTATTTTCAATGTAACCCCAATAAATTTTTCAAAAAGTTTTCAGAATTTTAATAAAATTTGAAGTCATGAATATTAGTGCATTGGAAATTAGAACTGCTCAATCTTGGACAAAATCTGCCTTGAGTAGATTTGTTATGGAAAATGAGAAAGTGCTAATTTTCCTCCAGCCATCCCTACTAAAGATTAGTGGTTTACACATTATGCATTTGTACATTTTTATTCATGCCGCTACTTTACTTTTAAGAAAGAAAAGGTTGGTGCTGGGTTAGCTTCCTTTTCAGTTTTATAATATAGCTGAAATAACTATTACACATTCACATATAAAAACCAAACAAATGCATTCAGCTACTTTAAGCTGCATCCACTGCGGACACAGATGTGCAAATGCACACTCTTAGCTTGACTAGTTCCTGTAGAGAAATACTGTTCGCTCGCTTGATTTCAGATGTGAGTGATACCCCATGCACTGTAAATACAATGTATTTAAAGTCAAATTCAGGGCGTACCTTCCTTGAGAAGCCATCGATACCGCCAAATATTACAATATTGTATCTGTAAAGATAAATAGATAGTGCATACTAAGCCCATTACGCTCCCCCGAACACAAGTACACATGCCATGGGCTGAAACAACCCCATTGGTTTTTAATGTTCGTTTTTAGCTTGTGGAAATTAAGATAATACAGAGCTCCTAAACTGACAATGTGGTTCACTGCAATACCACAAAATCATCAAATAAAATAATTGGACATGCTGTACTTCTTACCAAAAATAAAATAAAATAAAAAACACTAGAGTTAAAAGGTGTACTCCAATGTTTTCTACTTTACTAATATTGGAAGACTGATGCAAAATGTCCTGTTCTAGAAACCCCGACAGTCGGAGTTGTACACAGTAATGGTGACGGAAACCAGAAGGGGTTTGAAGACACAAAACTACATTATAGAAAGCAAAAACATGAAACGATAACATCAATTTAACAATGACTGTTTTGACATGCCAGTGTGATTCTGGCTTGTTCCCTTCCTTTGTTCATGTTGGAGAGGAACATGTGGGGTGTTGAGACAATTCAGCAGCCAAAATGATGCACTTACATTTAGTTTTCTTCCATCAACAGTATACATACACGTTAAGAAAAAAATAAACAAAATAAATAAATAAATACATAAACAAACTCTTCTTTACTGGCAGGTTTGGGTATGGGAATGGCTATATTTGTATTGTAGATGTCCAACGGTACATACATGTTTGATTCTAAAATACAAGTAGAATGCATGCATAATGTGCATACAAAATGTTCAACTACCTACCTGATAAGCTTGTGATTGGTGTCTATATGCTGCATGCACAACAGCCCAGGAATAGAGTACTTGCGGCGAACAACACAACCCATGCTTGACAACCTTGACAAAATGCCAGCAGTGTCAACGCGATGCATTGAGGCCTTTACTCTAGTCCACTGCACACGGTGGCCCTCAGCCTGAAGACATCCCTTGACTGTTCGGTAGCCTGCATGTGGAAACCTTGACTTGATGTTTCTCACTACCGTGTCGAGATCAGCATCAGAAAGAGCAGAGTACATATCTGACACAGATATACCATACTCGCACATTCTACGGTGAATTGTGCTTTTTGAAACGCAGAGAAGGTTGGAAACATTCGAAACCGAGAGTCCAATCTCAAAAAGTTAATTCAACTGTTCAGTTGTAATATTAAGTCTTGAACATCCATTGGATGCCATGTCCCAAAAAACATAGGAGGGAGAGCCTGATTAGAGCAGAGTAGAAAGATTTGAGTAAAGCACATCCAGTGCCTCCTTCACTACTACTGGTAAGAAGTTAGAACCAGCTGCACTTACGAAGACTCTTTCTTGACTGACAACATAAAGCATGTAGTGCATGTAAGTCAGGAGTGTTACTTGAAAGAGCATATTCAAGCCTTGTCCGGAGTCTTGTGATGCAATCCTGCCTAAACACTTTCTGCAACATAAAACATGACACTCATTAAAACATGAAACATATTGACACTGTTGTTGCTAACTGAACTACACATGACCAATGAAGCAGGATGCAAGCCATCTAAGAGACTGGCTAATCCTGTATAGTCTACACACCCACACATGAGCTAATGTTAATCTACCGTTTTTTAGTCCTTCTCCTTGGTGACTCACAGCAGGCTGTGCAACGCAACATTTCAATAAATCAGACGGTAAGCAGATACAGGCATAGTCAAAGATTTAATTGAATAGTCTTTTTTTTTCAATAAAAAAGAAAACACACCGCGTGTCCAAGCTTAAAATATGTACAGCGTCGAAGGTTTACAGAGATATGTCCTCAGTCCACACAAGAAGAATTTTTACTGTAGATTTTTTTTATAATCATCCTGTGAACATGACATGTTTGGTGATAGAATCAGACACACTGTACTTTTGTGGTACTTCAAAGGACTTTATCTCCTGATCCTAAAAAAAATGTCAAAAATATGACTGTCAAACTTTGGTTTTTAACTAAATGACAAAATGATAAAATTCATGAAGAAGAAGAATTTAGTGTTAATTCAGTAAAACAATAATTTAATTATGTGTGCGACAACTCAAAATGTGAAATAATTTTCTGACTACTGAACACTTACTGCTGTTAACAGTATATCTGTACTTATTATTATAGCCACAGCCACTTTACTTTTTATTTTATTTTTTATTGTATTATAAGACTTTATATATGTGTAAATATTGAAAAAAGTATCTTTTGTTGTAAAGTATTATTGTTTATTCTAAATGGTTGCTACTGTAAAAAACTGCAATTTCCCCCTGGGATCAATAAAGTATTTCTGATTCTGATTCTGATTCTGAATTTTTCCATTATCATGTTGTGAATGTCCCATGGTAGGTGATAATATGTGTGAGCGTATTGAAGTTTTGTTGCATCTTAGTCACTGACTAAATGACTATTAAAATCCTGTGGAAGAAAAACATTTACTGCAGAATTTTTCAATAATCATCCTGTGAACATAATACAATATGTATATATTCGTCAGCATATTGTACTTTGTCTTCATTTTTGGGCTATTTTAAGCAAGTAAGGGCAAATTAGACTTATTTGCCCTTACTTTATCTGATCATCGTCAGTATTTTTACACTGTGAACATTAGATGTGAGTCTTTGGAGTGCAGGCAGTTTTGAAAGATTTGCTTATTTGTTAAACAAATGTTGCCCACATATATACTCATGAACATTTTTACTGCTTCATTTTTTAATGCACTTTCTGTTTTTCCGTTTCTGTCCTGCCTCAGCAATCTCCAACATCATACTCTGACCTCAAACTTCAATCTAGCCTGCTATTAAAACCATACCAGAAGGATTTCGTATTCCTTCTACTGTAAACGTAAAAAAGATTCGTAAAAAAGATTCGTAATGGGGTTCAGGTCTGGACTCTGTGGTGGCCATGTGTGATCATGATGTCTCATGTTCCCTAAACCACTCCTTCGCAATCTGAGCACGATGAATTCTGGCATTGTCATCTTTGAATATGCCTGTGCCATCAGGGAAGACAAATTTCATTGACGGAATAACAAGGTCATTCAGTATATTTGGGCATGTAATGTTGCTGAACTGAATTGAATCCATTTTGCAGATTAACCTCACTAACGTGGGCTACACTTTCCTTCACACAAATGCTCTTACTTTCTCTGAGTTCTACTGTTATTTCTAAAATTTGATTTTGCCAAACGTCAACGCCAATCACTGTCTTTCAGGATTTTTTCTGACCACATTCCTTCCTCGAAGATGATGTGTCCCCACTGTCCTTCCACTTTTTAATAATGCATTGGTTTTGAACAGTTCTTAACCTGATTTTAGTAGTTTCAGCATCTCCTTAGATGTTTTCTATGCTGGATGCATGCCAATAATTTGACCCTTCTGAAACAGATTAACATCTTTCCCACAACCACAGGATGTGTCTTTTGACATGGTTGTTTAACAAATGAGAATCTACTCAGGCTTTGGTGTTAAATAACTTGCTGCCAGCTAAACCTAATCACCCATGCAGTAATTATCCAATGGGAGGCTCTTACTTATTTACTTAGTTAAATCCAGGTGGTGACCTTTTTTTGGCCAGGCAGTGTAGTAAGTCACTCTGGATAAGAGTGTCTGATATATAGTACAAAAGTAATATTATGATACACATGAAAACAAAAATGAACACAGTGTGTTAAATTTTATGCACTCATTACAAGAATACTTAAAAAAAATATAAGTATTGTCCCTGACAACCTGCTGCTTTCCGATTTCTGTAAGTTAGTGATTTAAATTTAGATCAATTAGCTGAACTAGGTATTAGCTGGTTATAGGAAATAGCTGGTTTAGAATGATTTGGAATTTGAAAGTGCTAATTGTCTTTATATGGCTTTGCAAAATGGTATTTTCTCATCTGATCAGGTTTATCTGATCAAGTTCACAGATTTGTTAATGTCCTTAAAATCCTGTGGACCATATATATGTCCTGTATGAATATATATAAAAATGCAGACACAAAGACACCAATCAAGAACTCTAAAACAGTACAGCATGCACAACATCATCCATATTTAAAGCGATAATTCCTACACTGTTATGTGCAACGGTTCTGGCACCTTTGGCCATATATGTTAATGATATTTTAAGTGAAAGGAAATCAACATCACATGTGCAGGCCGGAAAATAATTATCGTTTTGAATTGTCTGCTGATAATAATTCCAGAACATACTTTCTATACTAAGTACATGATTACTGTGCTTCATTTTACCTGCTTTTGTGAAGAATAAATCCATGTAAAATCCATATACGTATTGAAAATTAGAACAACTTTTTACAGTGCTAAAAACTTTAAGCAGGGGTTTGAATAATATACAAATATCATTTACTTTCCTTGTGTGCATCAATGAATACATGGAATAACATTTCACAATTTGTAGCGAAAAAATCTTTTATTTGCCTGTATATTGATACAACTATATGTTTTGGTTAATTATGAAATACAAGTTAAAAAAATGATGTTTTTAATTAATATGGTGATAAGTCAAAATTTCCATTTGCCATTAGGAAATGAGCGTATCTAATTAAATCTGTTTAAATTTGTGATTTTTGTTTTACCCCATGTGCGCTATTATTCAGTGCTACATAATTATAGTACGAAGGTGAATGTAGTCACTGTATAAAGTTAAAAGAAGTTATTTAATAATAACAACAGGTAGAAAGCCCATAACAACAATTCTTTATTAAAATGTGTAAAATGCAAATAACCCTAATAATAATGTAATGTGCTGTCTTGTCTTGCTCCTGTTTGTCTGTTTTATATGTCCTCTTCTCCAAGAATTCCAGAAAGCGGGATTTAACAAACTTAATATAGGTTAATTCTGGTTTCGTATGAAGGAGCACATGGCAGCAAATAAAGATGAAATATATAAAATATACTAGTCACTTGTATGCATAACATGTGCCTTTTATTGTCCTGGGGTGTATTCCAGAAAGCGGACACCTCTTATGTATTTTAACAGAACTTAATACTGAGGTGTAATTCAAGATGGTGGTGAAAAGGGGGTATGGCACATGTTGCCAGCAAATAAAGATGAAAGTATACAAAACATAGTGCCCTGAAAAGTGGTAGAATCCCGACTTCATAACATAACTACCTAACTGTTCTTAATTGTCAACATATGGCAGCTTGGTATGGCCATTACAGTTGGTTACCTTTAAACTGAAACAATGTAACCATACCTTGTTCAAAAACGTTTATTACTTTGTTCATAGTGCAGACTCACGAAAAATCCATGCATCATGCACAGAGCCAGGCCATTTGGCTTCAAGATTTGTAATTATGTTTGTAGCATCACATATGATCTTAATGGAAGATAACAGTAAGTTTATGTAACAAATTAAATGCAAATAAAATTTTATTTAAATAAATTTAAGTACATTTAAGACGGTCACTACCTGTATATTAATGCTGTGGACGGATTTTCTGTTTACATAATCCCCTTCATTTTCTGCAGGTGCTTTAATTGGGATGTGGGTTCCATCCATGCAGCCAATGCCTCTTGGAAATCCTGAAATATTAAAAGATGCAGTGCTATTTCCACTTCCCAATTTTATTATTATTATTATAATATTATTATGATTTTATTCTTTTGTAATCTTTGTTAATAAATACAAACCTGCAATTTTGTGGAGCTTCAGGTCCTACTGTTCACAAGCTAGCCTATCAGGAACACCAAAAGGCATATGCAAAGTAGTTGCTGGCCATCTTCTGGACCACCTTAAATACAACAACCTCTTTAAAACCAGCCTGGTTTCTGCACTCCCAACAGCACTGTATTATCTCTGGTTAGAGTCACAAATTACCTACTGTTGGCAGCTGATGCTGGAACACCATCCCTCCTTTTCCTCCTGGACTTGTCTGCTGCATTTGACACTGACTCTGCATTTGACTCATGGACACTGCCTTTTCCCTGGTTTCCATCTATCTCACTGGCAGCAGAGAGTATGTTTCCATCTTGGATCTTAATCCTCTCTATCAATACTTATCGCTTGTCTGGAGGAGATAAAGATTTGGATGAAGCACATGCATGCTCCATCACTGGCCTTACACTCTCTAGGCATAATATTTCCCTCTCCTCAACAGTCACTAGTCTTGGTGCAAGGTTTGACCCTCAACTCATCTTTGAAGCTCATGTCAAACATGTCTCCAAGATCTCCTTTCTTCATCTCGCTAAACTCCATTTTGCTTTTACCTTATCAGATGAAAAGCTGGTTCATACTTTTGTCTCCTCTAGACTTGACTATTGCAATGCATTTCTCAATGGAGTTTATAGCAAGAGTCTAAAGAGATTACAGCACATTCAAAACAGCGCTGCTAGGCTTCTGATGAGAGTGAGGAAATATGAACACCCATATGTGCTAGGATCAGGTACAAGGTTTCCCTCCTTACTCACCAGTGTATTTATGGCAATGCCCCTGCCCTATTGGTGTACGATCTGGTTTTGTCCCCGTGTCTTGCTGTACCGATCTTTGTTGTTCCGCCAAGTTTTAGTCAAAATTTTGGTTTTCAGTAATATTCCAAAACGTGTTTTGGATTGCTATAGCGACCCCCTTTGGCTAATCACTGCAATTTGTGGGTAAGTCATTTCACACCTTTTGTGCCTTCATGCCATATGTGTTGTTTGTGGGCCTTACGGTGTTTGTACCACAATGTGTTTCAGCCGAGAAAAAAAAGAAGAACCGTATATGTGCTAGGACCCTTATAATAATGGTAATGCCTACATCAACCAGCCACATGGTGGTTGGTGTGTCACATCAGATAATGCCACTTGTCCCTGAGCTACCACACCATGTGGGAGATTGTGCTTTGAATCTGGTCTGGGTGACTATAAGGTGCTACATCTTAGGAGTCCTTGGGCAAGACTCCTAACGCTACATTGGCCTACCTGTAATACGATTAACCTTGTCACTCTGGATAAGAGCATAAATGCTATAAATGTAATGATAAAAAGAAAAATCCTAAAAAAAATGCACAAATAATATTTGTAATAAAGGCTGAAATTGTAGCAAAGTGTTGCTGAGAAAAGTGGTTGCTGTGAGAGAAAGTTTCTCCCTCTTAGTTGCTTTGCAGACAACATGCACAAAAAGCTAAACAAAACTTTAAAGAAATAGGAATAAATTGGGCCTCCTTAAAGTAACTGGTGGCTTTGTATCTGATTGCCATGGCATTAACAACTCTGCTATGCAGCACACACTTGTCTACTACCATCTTCAGTTGCTTGTACAGTAGCATGGCAGCTTACGTCACAATGTATTGAGTTGTAATGGATGTCGGTAATCATACATTTCTATGAGCATAGGTAAAAGAATGCAGTGTCAGGCCAACAGTAAATACAAACACAACGACTAAACACTGGAAATAGTAAAATAATGTTGTGTTTATTGCTGTAATGTCAAAAGTACTCATGTAAACAATGGATTTTACATATATTTTTGCTTGTGCAGCATTGATCCCTTTTCCTGCTTTTCCAAACCAGGTTAGCATCAGAGCTGCTATGAGCAGTATTAATCCCAGTTATGAATACTTTTTGGAACACCTGCAGTTGAAGATTACAATTGAACAAAATCATATTTTTCCTCTTAGTTGTTCTGTTCTACAACACAGTAAACCATTAAATACTCATTTCATACATTCAGCTCTTTTTATGTGTAGATTAGTCAACATGTACTAATTCAACTAAAATAGGCAGAATCTGGTTTATACAAAAATAATAATAATTAAATGATAAATGATTATAAATGATTAAATGAAGAAATGGGAATTAGATAAACAGTTAAATGATTTTATTTTATGATTTCTTCTTTCCAGTCATTCTTTTTATTTTGTTCATAGTTTATTTTAATCTGTTAATTGTTACATTAAGGATTCTATATGATATGGTAGTACTAGTACAGACCTTCCACTGAAACATAGATGTAACAGTAATTGTGATTAATGAATTTTCAAGTGTCTTGTGCCATTTTAAAACTTTCTCTCTAAAATAGAAATACAGTCAAAGTGTTAAATTACAGACAACCCTACCTGACAGTCTTAATTTTTGCATTTTTGTCACAGACACAGAAAGAGGCATGCACAGAGAGGGCTGACAAAAATATCCACCAGACACCCCACCCTAACACGCATTCACACACACACTTTCCCTCTGCATGTTATGGTGTATTTAACTATATTCCATCCATTCCATAATAAATAAGTCTGAATTTCACTCTGCTAATCCAAAATGCTCATTGAAATTCTACTGAGTAACTGCACTTCTCTCACATACACAAAGTCCTAATTAGGATTTGCTGAAACAGCACCCCAGCATCCTTAGGATTAGCACAGACTTTAATTTCCACACACTTGGTAAATGCACATACATTTACACATGTATATGTTCATGTAATATTTAGTGAGTGCATTCCTATTGGGAGGAGTAAAAACTAGAAACTGCCATTCTTGATTGGGCTATATTCCGTATATATGCTGGTCATATGACTAGCTGTGTGGCTTGTCATGACATTGGAATGTGAATAAATCTCTAAAGTGTCCGCTGACCTTCTTGAGGAAAAAGAAAGAATTCCTAGTACAGACCTCTCGTACACATCCTCATGTGTTCTCTGAGTTAAGACCACATGAGCATTTTTAAATATATTGTATATTTTATGTAAAGGTTTTTTGCTCAGTTTTGATAGGAGTGTTCTTGAAAACTTGCTATGTAACTGCTAGGCTGGCTTTAAGTAGATGTTCTGTATTTAAGTAATCCCTAAACTGTGAAAAGAATTCTAATTTGTTTTTTTGCATTTAGTTTTTTTCAAAGAAAAATAATGTGGGCACATGAAAAATTGTCAAATGAACACAGTTGTAGATCTTTAGTGTTCACTGTATGTATGTGTTGTGGGTTTGAGGAACATTTCCAATGTTAACAGGCCCACAGATAAAGTTACATGCTACATTATGAGCAGTTTTCTTCCCAAAAATATCTTGTGTGTGAACAGATTATTATTAGAATAATGTAAAAAGCCATACTTTAATGCCCATATAAGTGAGTTTAGGATTCCTGTATTTAGCTGCTAACACTA
Organism: Prochilodus magdalenae; assembly: GCA_024036415.1. NCBI lineage: Eukaryota > Metazoa > Chordata > Actinopteri > Characiformes > Prochilodontidae > Prochilodus > Prochilodus magdalenae. Next base: position 288,747 of record JAMWET010005933.1, on the reverse strand, counting down.
TAACTGTGGCTGTATAAGCTCTCTCAGTTTATCATTTGTTATATCAAACATATTATTTGTATTTATATAAGTGTATCATTTATGTAGAGAAAAGTTCTTTTGACTAACTGTTTCTCTGTATTGTAGATCCAGTTCTCCCTGTAGTGTTAATGGCCACTTTATTTTTTCTGTTGCTTTTTTATAGTAGCTATTTCTTTAATGCTGCATAATAGAAGCTGGTGCCATTTGTAATGTGTATCACATAACTGTGAATGATTAAGCTCCCCTTATTTCTAAGTTATTATTTCTAAGGCCCAGTTTTGGAGGCTCAGCTGCAAGTTATATCAGTCTATGCTGGGCCATGGTAATTTAGATCTCCCACTAGATTATTTTGTTAGTTATAAAAGTGGACTGTGTATTAAAGTACTGTGTATGTTTTTAATTGAGTTTGATTTCAATAGGTTGTGGTGGAGTGGCATTACTCTTTGACCCTCTACATGCCTTGAGCTGGATAGATGGTGCCTCCTTTGTAGTAATTGGTGTTGGATTTAACTAAAGAAGAACTGTCCTCTGATACACCAGTCCTTTTTAGCAAGTCCTTTAACTTAGCTCTGGTCATCTGTTAGAATACTGAACAGGACAAGATACTGACTGGTACAACACAGTGCCATGACATGCTACAGTTCTAATAATGTCTATAGTTGGTATGTCAATATACTTTCAATAAGTAAGACACATTGAATAAAATTGTAACATTAAAATGATAATTTAATTAAAAATGTAGAGCATATAGAGGAGAGAAAATTTAGAAATCAAAAGAAATGTCAATCAAAGTTAATCTTAATATGATGACAGCCTGTGAGACTATTATTCAGTGTGATTACATTTACGGTATTTAGCTGACACTCTTATCCAGAGCGACGTACAAGGTTAATCATTTTACAAGTAGGCCAGTGTAGTGTTAGGAGTCTTGCCCACAAACTCCTATTGGTGTAGCACTGAGCCCGGGATTCAAACCCCAGTCTCCAACGTGTGGTGGTGGCTACTTGGCGGGTAGTGGTGTTATCCGCTGAGCTACACCAACCAGTAAAGCAATATTTGCATACTTTGTAGATGACCCACAAGACCCCCACAGAGCAGGTTTTATTTGGGGTACAGTTGCCACAGTTCTGTGCAACTCCTGATCATTATAAATCAGGAGAGTATTTTTTTTTATTTAAAAAAAAAAAGCTAATTTAAGCCAATAAACTGTCAAAAATTCATATTCACCTCTAGTTTAATTAGATGGTTTTCACTCAGAAAGGGGCAAGAATAGAACATGAGGGCAAAGTCATTCATCCCATGTTTTAGCCTTGGCACTTGCAACTAGAAAAACTGATTGTACTTCACATTACATTGGCATAATAAAAATCTAACCTACAACAATATTAGAATAAGTTTGTATTTTTGTACTGTTTAAGTCTGTGCATGCCACGTCACTCTGTAATGTTCTAGAGCTCTCGATTTTATTTACCGCTGGGCACTGCTATGGAAAGACATCATTCACAGGCAGTGGGTTACAGAACAGACAACGTGCCACACCTTCTTTGATCACAGCACAATACTAATGTAAGCTCTGCACCAGTGGGGCCAGTGGGCTGCAGGTTCTCATTCCAAGCAAGCTGGAGCACAGCTGATACTACTCAATCAGCTGGTCTCAGTTTTCCCTCAGTTGATCATGTGCGCTCTTTCTTTGTCTGAATAAAGATAAGATTAGATAAGATAAGATAAGATAGTAAGCAAGGTACTCAGTACAAAAAACCCCATAGCAAAACAGGCCCTTTGCAGATAAGAATGGACACCCCTGTTCTATGCACCAGGTGACCAGTGTGCTTTTTATTTGATGTAATGATAAGGTCATAATCAGTGCCAACACAAAAATGATCTATTACATGTGACAAACAACAAATACCAATAATGTTTAATATAATAATTTAATTTATTAAACATTTATATTAATTTCACACATTTCAAAGGTCCAGCCTAACCCTTACCTCTACCCACAAGAGAGGAAAGGTAAAAAAATAAATTGAGGTACTTAATCTTTCCAGGTTTCCAAGACCTATAACACCTGGGGATAATGTAAAACCTCTGGTTCTGGTCCAGTTATTGATATTCGCAGACATGTAGCCAGGTGCCAACCCCCACTTTCAGTCTGTTTCTCAGGTCACGTTTTGTTTTTAGATTAACTGTATGAAATGTGGATGCAGAATATATTTATCTGTGGTGTGGAGTGTCTCTTGTCGTCATCCTCTCACCATTTTCTCACAAAATATTTTTTGAACACTCTTATCTGCTAAGTAAATGGATGACAAATTAGGAATCTAACCTTAGCTAAAGTTAGTCCATGTCTTTTCATCAGGACACTTACTACATGTTGTGCAGCGGTCAAAACATATACACACCTGACTCCTCCAGAGATCAGTACAGCATAGTTGCTGTTTTTTTTTAATAGAACAATTACAAAGTAATGAGAAAAGGATTTGCTTTATCTGGTCCATGCCGGTAAAACCTCCAATGTGCCCACATCTTCTAAAGTTAACATCATAGAACATCTCTATTTCACATTCTGTGCCTTTCATACTCTCTCTGAGTTTCTTTCTCTGTAAAGTTTATACAATTGACAGTAGACCCTTCCTGCGATAGCAGAACAAGCAGGTAGATTGACTACTAATTGATCAATGTCTTTCAAATGGATAAAAAAAATGTAAGTATTGAATTAGCGCAGGGTTTGGGAAGCTGACTTCCAATTTGCATAGTCACCAACCAATGTCCTTTTATCCCTTTCCAACCTACATTCAAGAGGACTATTTTCGTAGTGCCTGCCTTAGGGGAAGCATGTGTGTGGTGGTATAGTGGAGTTGGGGGTGATCTAAGCCCATGCTGAGTTTAATCAATTCTGTTATTTACTCTTTTCATTTGGATGAGTTTGCAAATCAATCAGAAGTAATGCACCACTGATGCTGAGGTCAAGCCAGGTTAATACACCCACTATCCACACACACACACACAAACACAGAGTTTTAGAGGGATTAAAATTGATGTGGGTGGGGAATAGGTTGACATGAATTAGCTACACCAATGTACTTTATGCGTATGTCATCAGGAGAATGGAATCTGCTTTTAGTGAATAACCACAAGGCCATTGTGACAGCACAGCTGATTTGAGGTTTGGTAAGTGGGCAGACAGTGGAAGGACACATTTGGAATACATTCTGCTGATAGGCCAGATATTGGTAGGTATGAGTAAGTGTAAAGTTTGTATAATTGGTGGCTATAAGTAAGACTGACTGCAGAGTATTAGGAGCAACATTTTATATAGCAGAAGCCCTTCTCCTAAATGGGGACTGCCTATTGTTAATGTTGTCTGTAACATGTTTGAAATGTGTGGTATGCATTTTTTGTTTTTTGTTTGGGGTTATTGAGTGGATTGTGTTGCCTACCATGGAGGAGAGTCCTGTGGCTAGAAGTGACTTTCCCTGTAGTCCTGACTGTATTAGAGCGGCAGCATTTAAGACCAGTTTCCAGCAGACATTATGGTCTCGCTGGATTCTTCTTAGCCACAATGCCACACTGGTAATCAAAAATTGGATCTTTTCACTGAGTCTTTGAGCCGTTACACTGACGATTTCATGGCCTGCGCATTGCCAGACCCATTTGGTGCAGATTTGTTGGTATTCAAAATGCACCGCCAATGTTTGAGTGGCTGATGGAGTGAGTGCTTATGAGCATTCTCACGCATCCTCTACCTTGATGATGTGTTTGGGTGTAAATCATTTCAGTTTCAGAATCAAGATATTTAGGCTGGTATCCAATAAATACATAATTATGACCATGTTCATGTCTCAAGTCATACAATGTGGATATGGTGGTCTTCTTGGAAAGAAATCAGTTTAAACAATGCTAATCACAATACTTATTAGAATAATCACAGTATTACACAGTACTAATCAGAATAATCACAATACTACACAGTACTAATCAGAATAATCACAATACTACACAGCACTAATCAGAATAATCACAATACTACACAGTACTAATCAGAATAATCACAATACTACACAGTACTAATCAGAATAATCACAATACTAAATGGACTAATCAGAATAATCGCAATACTACACAGTACTAATCAGAATAATCACAATACTAAATGGACTAATCAGAATAATCACAATACTACACGGTACTAATCATAATAATTACAATACTACACGGTACTAATCAGAATAATTACAATACTACACAATACTAATCAGAATAATCACAATACTACACAGTATTAATCAGAATAATCACAATACGTCACGGTACTAATCAGAATAATTACATTACTACACGGTACTAATCACAATAATCACAATACTACACAGTACTAACCACAATAATCACAATACTACACAGTACTAATCAGAATAATCACAATACTGCACAATACTAATCAGAATAATCACAATACTACACTGTACTAATCAGAATAATCACAATACTACACAGTATTAATCAGAATAATCACAATACTACACGGTACTAATCAAAATAATCAAAGTACTACATGGTACTAATCAAAATAATCACAATACTACACAGTATTAATCAGAATAATCACAATACTACACGGTACTAATCAGAATAATCACAATACTACACAGTATTAATCAGAATAATCACAATACTGCATGGTACTAATCAGAATAATCACAATACTACACAGCACTAATCACAATACTACACAGTACTAACCACAATAATCACAATACTACACAGTACTAATCAGAATAATCACAATACTACACAGTACTAATCAGAATAATCACAATACTACACAGTACTAATCAAAATAATCACAATACTGCACAGTACTAATTAGAATAATCACAGTACTACACAATACTAATCAGAATAATCACAATACTACACAGTATTAATCAGAATAATCACAATACTACACAGTACTAATCAGAATAATCACAATACTACACAGTACTAACCACAATAATCACAATACTACACAGTACTAATCAGAATAATCACAATACTACACAGTACTAACCACAATAATCACAATACTACACAGTACTAATCAGAATAATCACAATACTACACAGTACTAATCAGAATAATCACAATACTGCACAGTACTAATTAGAATAATCACAGTACTACACAATACTAATCAGAATAATCACAATACTACACAATACTAATCAGAATAATCACAATACTACACAGTATTAATCAAAATAAAACCTAGGGTTTTTGCTGAAGTAGTTCCTGCAAAAGGCAGTATGTTATTCAGCCCTTCTACCATCATGCACTCAAAAAAGTTAATTAGAGTTGCAAATAAGGTTGAATAAGGTGAGCTGAGGTGTTTGTTTATGCTTAAACCTGTGTGTGAGTATGCGTGCGTTTGTGTTGAGTGTGAGCCAGACTGCCAGTTTAACCTAATCCTATTTGAGCCACAATAGGCCATTAAATTACCAGCTGGTAGGGTTCTGGCTGATGAGGCAGTAGGCTCTATCCATAATGGCATTAAGCGAGAGTGATAGTTGCTTTGATGTTCAGAACCTGAGACACATACAAGGACACACACACACACATCAAAAAGAGCAGTTTATTGAAATGTTTTGTCTCGAAAGCAGCACCATAGAGCAGTTGAGGACACTGTATGTGAGGGACAGGAATAATATGTAGCAGTATATCAGTAATTGTTATGTCCTGTACATAACACTATACACATTTCTTAAAAGGGTTACAAGCAGTCAGGGCTGGTTGTATAAATATATACAGTATATTCGGTATTACATATAGAACTGTTATTATTTATAGATTGACTATAAATATATAAACATAAATCTGTTTAATAAATTAAGATTAATACATTTTTTTTGTCCTTAAAATAAAAATCATTTCAGCCAAGCAGTCTAATTTTGCTGAACTCATCCTCAAAATCACATATTTAGTGACTCAGTTAACAGCTTGAAGATTGCTCAAAGAGATGCCACCAGATTAAAACAGTAATGATCAGTAATATTGGTGTGTAACTATGACAATTATATTAACTACTGTAAACTCTTTTCTCAGCCACTATCAAGCTGTAAGGTCAGGAGAACTTCTCCTGGTATTGTTCAAGAAAATGTGGAATTTTTCTCAGTTTTGCTTTTAAGACATTTTGTTGATGCTTATAAATGTATGCATTTAATTTTCTGCAAGTGTGAAAGTCAAGTATTGTGTTCTATAAGGCTGTGTTTTAAGACCACTCTAAAACCTTACAATTACTGGGTAAAGTTATGCATGACCATGACAATATTGACAGATGACTTTACATCTTGGCTTCACCTGATTTTAAAAAATGCTTAAAAATTGCAGTGAAGTAATTTTCTTATATTTAAGTCAAAATCTCACATAATGATGGGATACTATGTCATGCCACTAATCAGCATAATTACATTACTACACGGTACTAATCACAATAATCACAATACTACACAGTACTAACCACAATAATCACAATACTACACAGTACTACTCAGAATAATCACAATACTGCACAGTATTAATCAGAATAATCACAATACTACACTGTAGTGTTAATGCAGAATGTGGCACTCTTTACTAGAGTGAGAATGTTTTATATAATATTAGCTCCAGGGATAAAACAATTGCATTCCTTAAAACAGGTGCATACTTAATTAGATTATTTAATGCAAATTAATGTTCTTGTTAGTAAAGTGAGCAGACAGTATTATTGTCAGGAGATCCAGATACTGTGCCCTAATTTTAATTCTGCATAATAAAAATGATTTCTGTTATCAATTTAAGATTTATTTATATAGCACCTTTTATTGCACAACAGACATCTGTCTCTGCAGAATCTGTATCCAAACCCCCAGTTAGTAAACAATCTGTGATTGTGAAACAAATGCCTATAATTAAAATGGCAGGCAGAGGAATCTTTGGGAGGGCACGTAAAGCGTTCTATATACAGTAGGTGTGACAGCAGCATAAACTGGTCCAAAATGCAGTCTAAAAGTGGCCCCTGGTCAAAGCAGATGAAGCAACAGCCTCAGACACACAGTATGGACAGTTGTTCGACTCAGCAAAGTGTTCTGTTAGGAGTATATCAGTATAGCATATTCAGCATATAATGTTAACAGAGTGCAGCGATGGCTATTACAACATAACTAAACGGGAGAATCACAAGGTAACAAAGACATCAGAGCTCCCTGAGATGTCAGTGCCCCTCCAACTGAGATTAATATAAAGTTCATATACTTCAATTTTATATTTTACCAAGCCCTTCCTGCAGGTACCCATTACCTATTTGTAGTTATCTTGTGACTAATTATTCTATTATTACTTTCATTGTCGACTAGGTTAGCTTACAGTTATACAGTTTGGTTCTAAGACTGAAGAACTAAAAACCCTCATTCAGATATTAAAGAATACTATAGGAAAAGTTTCTGTTTGTGGTACTTTTTATTACTTTTGTAGTGGTCTTAATGCATTCCTAGAACCCCTACCTTAGAGCACTCTGTGGAATTTCTTCCTAGAATTAAAACTGTGAAGTTGAGTGTTTGAGTGAGGATTGTGGTGGAATATGATGGAGAATGGTTGGTCTTTCGTGTAGAATGATGGAATTTGATGAGGATCAAATGGAATACTTCCACTAGAGCCACCATCTCTTGTTCTCTCTAACTCTTCCCCATCTCTCCCTCTCTAATCCTTCTTTTTGGTCCTCTGAGAGTTCATGAGTTCACTGTGGAGTCTGTGGCCAAATGAATAATCATCACCACACCAAAACTCTGTCTCTCTGATGCCTGCTGCTTTTATTAGCACCCCTGAGGCCTGTGGGAGATTAAACAGTGTAGGCCTAAAGTGAAGCCAGAAACAAATATGTATTTGGATTTACATGACACAGTGTGGACACAGCTGTATATCCTAATAGTCAAAAGTTATTTTTCATTTGTAGGCTGCTATTTTACTCACTTCAGATGAAGACATTTTAGATAGCTTTTAGACAGCATTGATGCTGTTACATTTGCATTCACTGAAGCGGCCTTCTACACACCTGGAGGGAATTCTTTCTTTACAGCTTCATGGGTTTCTCACAGACATCTACAGTGACATTTTAGAGTGACTTCAATATAATGGAAAACATTTTAAGCTCAACCAGTCTCCTATAAATTGTTTTACAAACGCAAAACAATACAAAACAAGTTTTTTAAAAAAATTCAGGGGTTTAAAAAACTGGCTTTGTGTTTTATTGCAGATATTGGATTTTTTCTTTTTTTGTAGTTTAATTGCTTGTGTGTTTGTGTGTGTTAGGGCTGCATGACGTAAAAAACTTGGCCTTTTTTTGCAATATATATTGCAATATAAAAAGATTTTCAGATATTTTGACCAGAATTATTATGACATTATTTAAAAAACATTATTATACTTTATAATGATTGGTATAAAAATAAAAAGAAAGAGAAAGCCGGGAAAGTATTTTTTAAACTCAGTGGAAACCATGTTTTCTTGAACTTTAATGCACTGTAAAATGTGCACTGTATGCACAAAATAGCTGATTACTACTCTTTTCTGTGTATCTGAAAAGCTTTAAATCAGAGTCCAGGAATCATGCAGTGCTTGTTTTGTATCAAGCAGCAAAAAAAGCTAGCATGACAAGTTTAATTTAATTTGTCTTACTAGATGTCCAGCATGACCTGTGTGTGTGTATCAAAAGAAATACTATCCCATGCTGTGTTTTTACAGACTTAAATTGTTGCTAAATAATCAATCAGAATGGTTAACAGATGTATGGTGCTCTTTTCTAAATGATATTTTATGGAGCAGAGTGTCTGGTTTGACTGTTTTGCCCTGTAGTTAAAATGTATCTGTAGCTCTTTCTTGCTGGCCCAGCTTAGTAATGCTGCCGCTGTATGAATGACCTCCTTGTGGCAGCTGAGGTAGTCATGCGGCAATGCAGTTCATGCTCCACAGACTGAAACTAAACAGCTAAAAGTTTACTTAGAAGACAAAAAATATGCAATCAAAAATGACTGATAATTACACCATGGCACTCTCAGTTGACATTGAATCATGCTTTTTAAAATCAAATAAGCAAATCTCTTATGTTAAATGTCAGCAGAAAGGCTTGTACAGTGCACTAAATTCATGGGGGAGGTCACCTTTAAGCACTCACTTCACACTTCTTGTTTTTGTGTTCTCCAAAAATCACAGTGACATCCTATGTCCTTCAATGCAAACAATACAATAAACACAGTTTAAACTTATGAATAATGACATTAACAAAGAGTCACACACACCACAAGCTTCCACAGATCAGCTCTAGCCAGTAGTAACTGGATAATAGCTGGATTGAGAGGACACGTTTTAACTCTTTTTATTTCTGTATCTCTTTTAACAAATTATTATTTGTGGTTTAATAAATGGTTACTGAAGACCTATTACAGTGACTATGTTATTCAGGGACGTGCCCTGCTTGTTGTGCTGCTGTGCCATGTGTGGTCAGCAGATCTGCACAGTCATGTGCAATGACTCAAGTGCTGCATACAGCAGTGTCTGTAAGTATTGTCTTCAGATTCCACCAGGAAAGGTATGCATAATCTCCATAGAAAAGCACTGCCAATAGAATGTGATCCTCCGGAGGTCCTATGCCCAGGTCCTATGCCCAGTACCAAGAATCAGCTAGAGGGGTGTTTTCTGGAGTGATCATGTGCAATGGGATAAGTGAATCAGAGACAAAAGATTGTCAATTATTAACTCTTTTGATATTAGAAGAAAACTGTATAATCGTGTATCTACAAAAATTTGGACATTTATTATTTACTTGCAAATTCATATTTTCTAATTATATTCAATGTCAGCCTTTATACAAAGAGAGAACAACTACAACATTTAATCTTCATTAGCTTCAGAAGGCTGCCTAATTACCAGTGGCTAATGAAAATGCTAAAATGGTTATTAATTTATTATTTTCTTTATTGTGCTTGCTGCCTGAAAAAAGTCATCTCTATTTCTGTATTAGTGTGAGTTTTAATGTGTAGTAAAGAAAAGCACTATGAAACCACATCTGTAGACAACTACATCTGTAAAGTAGCTGTTTTCAGTCTTATCAGGTTTAGTAAAACATTATAGACTTTATACATTCTCCAGGACCTGGGTTGAGAAACACTGATCTGAGCAAATATACAAATGTAGTCACTGAGAGGGAGAGAGACCTGAAAAATTGAATTAGTGATAGATGAGTCAATTATGTCTCATGTAAACTTAGATATTGCCTGTCGTGTTACATGTCGTTTCTGTGCTTTCTGTTTTAAACTGTGTGCTTAAGAATCTCCTGTGTATGTGTCATTTGGATGTGATGGGCAGTGAACTGTTAGCATTGGTCAATAATATATTTTTTAAATGCTTTAAATCATACAAATCATGATTTATAAACCAACAAACGCATTTGAAATAAGTTTGTGATATATAAATGTGCAGTTTGTAAAGGTAACGTTTAGTTTTAAACGTTAAATAAATCAACATCAAGTAAATAAATATTCATGTTGATAGTACGCCAAAGATGTCTGTGTATTATGTTACAGAGATGTCTACAAAGTTAGCTAGACCTGGCTGGTCCTGTCTTGTAAAACCACAAATGGTAGTCAATGCAATGTTGAGCCATTAGTTCAACAAGAGAGTATAAAGAAGTAGCCCTGCTCTGGCACTATTTTCTAATGTCTTGTCAATCATGTTACAGCTCTCAGTTGGATAATTTACGAACAGGTAACCAATAAAAGTTGACAATTGGTGAAGCTTTTGGCAAGGGACGATTGTCACCACTGGTGCCTGCTCTCATCATTAATCCACATTTGGCAACAAACAACATAAATAATATAAATAAAAACAAACCAAGAGTCAACATTGCCATTGTGCTCAACCACTGGAGATGCTCCTGGTGAATAAAGGGATGAAGTTTGATGCTGAACTCGCAATATTTCTTCTAGACTGATGATAGAACAGTTGGTAATGCTAACTAGGGCTGTACACCATTTTTTTGGGCTCAGCAATAAAAATAAGTTTTCAGCAATAAATGTATAAAACTTGTTAGGGACAGTAACCTTGAGTCATACAGGTTCTCCCTAATGAAGAGGAGGGATAGTGAGTTTCTTATGATAATTGATTTGTTGCCTTATGCTGTTTGAAGAATGAATTTGACAGGTTACATCAACTAATAAATAGCTTCTTTAAATGAATATGTAAAGATGTAACATCACTTCTTTGAGATACAGTTGTGGTAGTTTCATCATGGGCATGAATGGAATATTGAGGAAGAACCCATAAAAGGGTTTACAGAATTCAGTAAAAGCCTCATGCTCATGGTGAGTGTATGTAACCACAACTATACATCTGTACATCAAATACCATCCACAGTATCCTTTAACTGGCTTGCCTCCACTGTGCAACATTTTTATACCGGTACACCTGTATGTTCCAAACCAATGATGCAAGTCGACTCCTAACTGAATACATAATATGCAAGTGATAGCATTCCTAAATGCCTGAGGCCAAATTAAATTTGTCATATCTCAATCAGTTACTTCATCTTTCCAAAAACTGCTGAATACCATATGCACCTTTGCTCTTCAAGACTGGATTTCAAACTGAAGCCTCCTCATCTGTATTTATTGTAAATAGCTATATTCATTCTGGGTACATTAACTGTTGCCTAGAATGGGTATGCTGATTAGGAATAAGGTTGCTAAAATTACAGAGGTAGGAATGAACCTGATCCAACAGTTGTATTCCTAATCAGAAACTCTGTCATTGTGAACCCTTGTGTCATCCAGCAAGAAAAACGCATAATTACCCTTACAGAAGAAAGCACCATTTCACAGGCAAGATCAAAGCACTGCTATCACAAATCCCATGTTGCATTCAAGAAGCTCCAATTTTACTATGTTTATTTTTTTATTTTAATGTTTCCTGTGTCAGGAGCCGATAATATGATTGGTGCCATTTATGTGGTAGTTGATATTTCATAACACTGATTAAACAATGAAGAAATATTTATTAAACAATTTGAACCAAACTTTTTGATTTAAGCATCCTGTGTCACAAGTACCACACACTCCTGCCCAGGATTCAGACTGACATTTTATTGTCCAGCTAGCTGAGCTAACCTGGTTTATGTTTATTCCATATAAACTCTACCCATGTTCATCTGTTGTTTTCAAAAAGTATCTTCTCTGGCTCTCTGCTCCTCCATCAGATCTGTGTCAGCTTGGCAGAAAGAGATGAGTGGAAATTAATAGGCCCATAATGGTGCTGTCCTTAATTACACCCCCTTTTAGCCTCAGAGAAATGGTACTGACTGGATTTTTTATTTCAGAATTTGTTTATAATTTACTTGTTCAGAAGTAAATATTTTTGTAATGTTTTAGATAATGTTTTACATTTGTTTGCATAAACTAAGAAGATCTACAAGCACTGACTTGAGTTTTTATCCAGACAACCAGTGAACCTACATGCCTATTTGTTTACTTTTATGGATATTCAAATATTAAAATTAGCTGGGATGCACATATTTATTAGTCAGTAGCCACTGTGAATATTAATTAGTTGCTAAAGCACTCCAAACTAGGCTACAATAGGCTACCCAGCAATACATCGAGCTACCCATAGCCTACCCAGCCTAGATATCTTATTACCACAGTACCCTTTCTGTGGTAGACAGTGCAATGGAGGGAACTATGGTTTACTTCAGGACAGAAGTCTGTAAATGCAGGGTAGGAAAGTATATGCTGGGTGTTATTAGAAGAAAAAGTGTGCTAAAATAACTATAATAATAGCACTGAGGATGCCATGTGTCGTATAACCCTTCACTAACATTGTAAAGGGGTCCATGTATATTTTTTAGTGATCTCTCTGAATGACTGAAAAATCCTTATGGAATACCCTCTAGATGAAGAATCATGTTATTCTGTGACTGTACATATTGGCCCATGATTGGCCTGACTAATCAGACAACCACATAAATATGTGCCTCTGCTTTTGCTCAGCTAAATAAGTGGACTAATAAAGTCCAGATGAATGAAGAAAAACCTCCCCTGTTTAACTGCACCAGCTCAGGTTGCCATAGAGTAGTAATGACCGAAGCCACAGGGGGGCCCCAGAGACAGGCTTCCAGGAATCACTGCAGCACCATAATCACCATACTTTTCTACACGCAGACCAAATCCAGGTCTGTCTTCAGACTTAGCTCCATATTTGTCATTTTTATATTAATATTAACCTGTTGTTTTGTGTATATTTATAATGTCTTGCTTTGACTCTACATTACATCATGTATTATGTGGCTACATTTTTTTTTATTTATAACTGTACACACAGTGTAGACAGTATTGGGAGCTTCCTTCTAAAACAGACATACATTTTTTTCAGGATCACACCTGGCCATGATGGAAAGGGGGTCCTTTTTACTTATTTTAACCAATTACCAATCACATAAATGTATGTTTTGATGAAACAAGGGAATGGGAATTGATATATTTAATTATTGTTATTAAAAAGTGAAACCCCTCTACTTTGAAAGCAATTTACGCCATACCATTCAGAAGGCTATAAATGGACTACTATGAAGCAACGCAGACAAGCTAGGTGTGATGGTTTAGCAGGCATGTTCGGCGTTCAGCAAGGTAGTGCAAAGGAGTTGGCTCAAGGTGCTTCCTGGACACACTGCTACCAAAAGAGTTGGATCAGCACATGCAATTCTCTGCACCAACTGGCCTTTAAGTAATCACAGCTGATGCAAGGAGTGGCACCTGGATGGGGAGCTTTGTCTCTCTGATCCAATGCCCAAATGAAGAGAGAAAACTATTCCTCAGTTTATTTATTAGTGGAATTCATTACTTGGATGCTCGTTAAAGCTGAGCATCTACCAAGCATCTCTCCACATACCGCTTTACTGTGGCTGGTGAGAAACTACAGGCCAGAGGAAGCATTGTTTCAAATCCAAGTTAGGGACACAGATTTACAGATAGGAAACTTCACAGCCTAAGCCCTGTGTGTTTTACTATTTCTTTGTCAAATAAAGTAGTTAGAAAGTCAACACTCATAATAATCATGACACAAACCTAAATTTACCCTAATGAGCATCGCTATACATTGTTGTATAAATGTAAGTTTTGTAAGTGTCTGTGTGTGTGAATCCTCCGGGATTCAGCTATGGTTGGGAGAAAAGTGTTTATATAGCCAATAAGACAGGGAATACGTATTTGATTCATCAGAATTTTACTACCTTAATACAATTACACCACCCAACCAATGTTGCCACACTGTAGAGGAGCAGTGTACAGCTTAGGGTGCCAGTTGGAACCTTCTTCAATGACTCTGCTCCTACATGTAACGGGTGACTCACTCAAGAGTTTAAACTAGAGAATTCCATCAGAAAGACCAACGTAAATTGAGTAAGCCACCAAGACAGACATAGGAAACCCATATGCAGAACAGTAGAGGAGCATACAGCTGGACTACTGCTCAGAAAAGCAGCCAGGGTGGGGATAGAACCCACACACTGTTGGGTAGTAGTTTCGAAATTTAAAACGAGCCTCCCCAAAACCAGAACTGAGGAAAAAAGGACAGCTGAAGATGGCTGGGACCTCCTCCCTTGACGTATGCGAAGGAGGCAATAGACCAGACTTCTCTCCACAGGGACACAAAACATTAACCTGCAGAATAAACCACTTGTAATTTAGTTTGTTTTGTATGTTTATAACACCTCCTATAAACATACTACATACATTATATATTAGAAAACAGAACCCCATCTGACAAATATACTATAACCTTTAGTTTGGTATGTTTTTTTTTTATTATTATTTAATAAACAACTACTATGAGACAACAAGATGACATAGACATCTAAAATCAATTATAGTGTATTAACATACTACAACCGTTATACTGGTAAAATCAAACTGGAGTTAATTGTAAAAAAAATCTGAATTAAATAAATTCTATGAGACATCCATGTGACATACAGATCTAATATTGCTTATAGTGTACAGAGACCCATCTGATAAACATACTAAACCTTCAGTTTGGTAAGACAAGCTTTGGTTAAATTTAGGATAGAATGTTATTTTTATGAGGATTAATTTACTTATATATACACCATTATATTTATCTAGAAGACATACAGATCTAATGTCACTTGTAATCTACAGACACCCATCTGACGAACCTACTACAAACTTCAGTTTGGTAAGATATACCATGGTTGGATTTTAGTTCATTTTTTAAATTTAATACATCACTACTGTGAAACAATCAACGTCCACCACTAAAGTAACATCCATTTAGTATTAATGCCTCAGATTGGACGTTTTCTGATAGCAAATGAATAAACAGCTGTGGCAAAAACTACCTGTAGAGAGGGGATATATCTGACCTGGCCATGATGGCAGTTGTTTCTCTGGTAAAATATATTGGGAACAGTTAAATGGCTGATTTGATATTGTCTTATATCCCCTCCCTGACACATATACACCTATACATATACAGGCATGCAGACTGCTTCTACAAACATTTGTGAAAGAATAGGTTGCTCTCAGGAGCTCAGTGAATTCCAGCATGGTACCATGATAGGATGCGACCACTGTAACAAGTCCAGTTGTAAAATTTCCTCACTACTAAATATTCCACAGGCAACTGTCAGTGGCATTACAACTAAGTGGAAGCGATTGGGAACGACAGCACCTACATAAAATGAGCAGGGTCAGCAGACACTGAGGCACGTGTGCAGAGGTCGCTTTCTGCAGAGTCGATCCAAACTTCATGTGGCCGTCAGCTCAAGAACAGTATGTAGAGAGCTTCAAGGAATGGATTTCCTTGGCCGAACAACTGCAACCAAGCCTTACATCATCAAGTGCAATGCAAAGCATAGAATGCAGCACACCACTACTGGGCTCTAGAGCAGTGGAGATGTGTTCTCTGGAGTGACGAATTACGCTTTTCTGTCTGGTAATCCGATGGACGAGTTCCTTAGTTCCAGTGAAAGGAACTCTTAATGCTTCAGCATACCAAAAGCTTTAGAATAATTTTATGCTTACAACTTTTTGGGAACATGTTGGGGATGTCCTCTTACCTCAACATGACTGCCCACCAGATGATGTCCTACATGTCACAGCCTATCACAGTATGCAAACACAAACGAGCAGATGTTTGGGTTTCTCTGTCCTGTCCTAGGAGTTTGAGGTAGTGGAAGGACCACAGTATATCTGATGCTGACTGTTAAAATCAGACTTTGGACTGCAGTTAACTACAATGAATTCTCCCACACCAGACATACACTGCCCTCTTTATGGATGTGTTTAAACTGAAATGAGTGTTTTTGTATAATTTGATCACAGTAGTTCACTACAATAACATGACTAACAGTGCTGCGTCATGTTAGCCAGCCACTTCTTAATTTCCCTATGTTGCTTGAAACTGCACCACCAACAAAATATGACTCCTTGCTGTAACACACAGAGAACTTTGGAAGTAGTTGTGTGGAGCAGACGTGATTTAACGCTACTAATGTTTATAAGGATAACAGTTAGTTTGTTCTAGGCCAGTACAGTTACACGCCACTTATCTTGTTACACTTGGTCGGCAAAGAACAGATGGATGATAAGTCCAACAGGGTATGTATAACCCCCGTGTTTCAGACATTTACACCCTGTGGTCTGTCCACTAAATACCTCCTCCCTCAAATACTGTCTCCTAAAACTGTACGACACTGATCAGTGTTTTCCACACATAGACTTGACATGACAACCTAACATTGGCCTGACCAGGCTAGCTTAAAGTTTACTATATTTAACTATATTGACTTTTTGAGTATTTAATGATATTTGACCAGGATAAGTAAGCTATGAAGCCATTTTTGTGTTTATGTTTAGAAAAGTTACATTATGTTCACTTCTCTCTCTCTCTTTCTCTCTCTCTCTCTCTCTCTTTCTCTCTCTCTCTCTCTCTCTCTATATCTCTCTATCTATCTCTATATATATATATATATATATATATATATATATATATATATATATATATATATATATATATATATATATATATATATATATATATATATATATATGCATGTGTCCATATGCAAAAGAACACCCACAGTCCAATAATCGTTTGGTTTTTATTTTGTAAGTGAAAATAAACAAACTAAACACCTTCTGTTAGGACATGTTGGCTATGTACACTTAGTAGCACCTCTGTTCTTATTTGTAGTAAATTGTTTCCTATATTCCTATCGTTCAAGCCACATTTTCATAATACTACTTAGAAGACTAAGCATGAAATCAAATATAATTATTGTTGATAATTGTCAGTGTCAATGATAAATAATACTGGAGATATATTGTGATAAGTTTGTCTGTGTTGCACAGTAATTGAAAAATCAGACCCTCACAGCCCGAAGGCACAGCAGTTGTTTGAGCTTTGAGAGATGCTAACTCAGTGGCATGTCATGGCAAAATGCTGCATCAAGACACTGTGGGGCTGACTCATCTCTAAACATGATTCTTATTGACAGCGGATCAGCGGTTAAGATTGGTCAAGCGCTGCCCCAAATACCTGGCAATGTACTGTACAAGTATGGGGGGATGTTATCTGACTCAGGAACACTAAATAGGGCACTTAACACCTAGACAGAAAGGAATGTGTTTGGCTGTGAGGTGAGATGAGGTGTTGAGTTCAGAAGGTGCTAGATGAGTGTGTGTCTGTGTTTGCATACGTGTTTGTGCCTGTATGTGTGTGCTTGTAAGTGCTGCATAGGCTGTGTTCTTTGTTATTTTAGTGAAGCGGACTTTCACAAAGAAAGAATAGAACAATTATAACAATCTAATGTACCTCTCTACTCAGTGGACTCTACTGTGAGGTTAACCAATCCTGACTGCTTGCCTAACTATTGATCAGTATTCTCAATAATCTCAAGTAAGGTAGCATTGGTGTTTCACCTTGGTCATTAAACGAAACCTTTTTTCTCCACAGACATTTGCGCAAGTTGTTACTCTGCACTACATCCTGGATTACAAGTATACAAACACAATGTAAACTATACAACTAAACAAACACTATGTAAACTTAAATATTAAAACACTAAAAATAGAGCAGCCTATACAGAGATGTTCACCAGACTTAAATTAGTCACAGGTGACTGAAAAGTACTTAAACGCACAAATTACAGCTGTGATTCAATTTGGCATGGACTGGACAAGTTTCTGGATGTAGGTCACATCAATGTTCACCCACTCACTATGTAATACCTTACATAACTTCTTTGTTTAAGTAATAATATTACTGGGTCAGCAGGTCTGCCAGGTAACACATTGCATTATTCTAATTACTTTTGACTAACTAACATGAAGTTATGTTTTAGTTAACATGCAGTAGTACATCACAATAGTTACAATGGCTAAATGATGTTAGGTAAGCATATAACTAAACAACATGTTTAGTTTATGTATTAGTTAATGTACTACTTCATGTTAACTGTTGATTACTTTATGTTAGTTAATCAATACAACTCTCTCTGTATGGATAATAAATTTATGAGAGTTAATCCTGTTTAAAAAAAAAAAGAAAATTTTTTAACACAAAACCCCCAAACATCCACTCCAAAGCAGCTGTAGTTTTCCAGTGTTCCCCCCGCCCACCTAGTTCTCGCTTTGGCTGTTGCTTAAATCACTTGTTCAGTACACGTAAATGTGCAAGCCAGCAAGTATTTTTGAGATTACTGGATTATTCTGCATGTTAGATGTGTTTGACATTGTAGCTACAATGGAGGACTAAAGAAGCGAACTTTGGACACCAAATATGTCTTAGCTGCAACATGTCTGGGTGAAATTTAAATTGAATTGAACTGTTCGGCAGTCTTTACTTTAGTTTTACATTAAAGACCTTTTTAACAGCACTGCATCGTTTCTCCGTCTGACTGCTCCACTTTACATTGTGAGGGACATGACCAGACATATATCTCTGTGTTACTGAGTCAGTAGGATGATCAGGAAACACTTCAGAGCTTGTGTTTAGTGTGTCTGTCTGGGGTAGGTCTGTGTGTGTCTGGTGGGAAACTTTACCATGACTCATGAAAAGTTTGAGGCTGGATATAATAGAATAGATAAACTAGCACTAGCATGGCCTCCAGGCCAACCCAGGAAATGTTTTTACTGTACGTTCTCTCTCTCTGTTTCTCTCTCTTTCTCTTTACTATTTTGTCATTTTGTCTTATCAATATCATGTCTTATCATTTGTCATTTTGTCTTGTCAGTTCATCTGTTTCTCTGCATACTTAATGTAAATCACCTTCACCCTGTTCTTTAATGGTCAGGGCCACCACAGAGCCAATATGTTGTGAGTAGTGGATCACTGCAGCGACATGTGTTAGGTGTGTTAGTGTGTGTTGTGGTGGTGTGAGTGGGCACACAATGCTGCTGGAGTTTATAAACATATCAGCGTCGGTGAACTGCCAGTGGACTGAGACTAGCATTAGGAATTTTAATGTCTTTAAATGCAATGCTAAATGTTGTTTGTTCACATCAGTTATTCAACAAGTGTGCAAGCAAAAAAAGAAACATTTATTGCCTCTCCCAATGTAAAACACCGACTCTGGCTATGGGGAGTTTCAGTTCAGTATCAGTTACTAATTGGGTTCATTAAATCACTCTTGTGTTTGTTTCTAGTCTCCTGTTTGTGTTTTGCAAGTAAAAGGTGGAAATATTAGATCTCCCTAACTGTTGTTAAGTATGTGTTTGCTGTATAGTATTTATGTTCTAATCTTTCAGGGCACGTCTGATTGAGGCACTCTCTAAAAAGACACCATCTCATGACTGCTCTGTAATTTAGAAAGAGTAAAAATAGGCTTCAGCGGGTAGCGTCTCTGAGAGGAGATAGGGCTTGGGTGGGGTATGGAGTATAAATGGAAGACTGCCAGATGCATACTGCCTATTATTAAAAGACTTTTCATTTATGCCCCTCTACCAAAACATGCACACACACACACGCACACACACACACACACATGCACACACACAGCGCAAAACAAAACAAACAAAAAAAGCATGAACATGCATTTGAGCACAAAACACTAAAACTCATGTGTTGAGCACACCAGCATAAAGCCTGTACACCATAAAAACCAGACATATGGTCATTCTGGCTTTTGTTACATGGTACTCTATAGAGCAGCATTATATCCCTCAGCCCCACCCCTTTGACAGAATTCATTGATCATTCATCGATGTTCTCTTACAATGCAGATGCCAAAAATGAAACTTTGTTTTGATTCCTGTTTGAAGGAGAAAGAGAACTTAGTCCCAAGCTTAGTCCTACCAACACAATTATACCAGCCACCTCAGATAAACACCTCAGATAGTACTGGGTCTAACAGCTTTACAAAACTATTATTTTTTATATTAAGCCCCTGAAAATGAAAAAAAGAACCAATTTTTCATTTTCTATTAATTTCAAATATAATCCCTGCCTGGAAAATTCCTGCTGTGTCTTAATACTGTATTATGTGTGGTACTCTGTGTGTTTGTATGTATGTGTGTGAGCTTGTTTTCTGAATCTAGGTCATTCCAGCAATTCCAGTGGCTATATGCTTGTTGATATGATCATAGTTAAAATGATTGAACTATGCTTTACACTATTAGACTATTAGGCTATCTGGACAAACCAGAGTCAGAGGGGAATTGTCAGGGTTTGTCTAATCCTGTAACATAACAGCACAGTTAAATCTTTATTTTCTGCTTTTGGCTGAGTTTATGGATATTAGGGATGTAAATCTCCGGCTGATAACTTTTTGGGAAATGAATCATTCATTGCAATTTTCATAAATTTCAGAAATTCACTCATTAAAACAAATTTGAAATAACAATTTATCTAGCTGGGGAATGCCATCAATAAAAGCTACATAACTTTCGGTCGGAATTTTATGTTTGTAAATATCATAAAAACTTATTTAAACCAAAAATGTATTGCTCAGTTTTTTGCAAATTCTTACAATATATTTCTTACATAGCGATATTGGTACAGTTTCACAGAAAGTCTTTTAACTATTTCAAAAAATAGATGCAATCCAGCATTTTGTTTGAAATAATAAAAAAGAACAGGTGAATGGGTTGTGGGATCAGATGCTGGTTTAACGCTCAGGCAGGCACATGTTTGATAGCGCTTAATGTGCAGTATTTGACCTACACACTCAAGCCAAATGAGGTCCTGTTTCCTGGAGTGTTTGTCTTGTTGATTACTAGTGGTAACATTATAGCTACCTTCTGCATTCACCATCCTGCAACAACACTTTTCAAATATACTCCAGGAAAAAAGGCACATGGCTCAGAACTCCTGCACAGCCCCAAATATCCATCCCAAAGCAATTTCTCAAAATGTCCTCCCACCTTATCTCTGATGATGTCATCAGAGGAGTGTCCCTGGCCTGACTAGGAAGCCTTCTTTTCGATGACATATGAAAGTGAGATATCCATGTACATTTGCCAAAGCATATATTTAAACTCTGCTTCTCATTTAAACATTTCACAAAGGTTGTGCATGTTTATGAAATTTAGGCAGAACACATGTGAATTAAACTGTATTTTTATTCAAGTTTTCAAGATACGAATTTTCAGTAGTGCCACATTTAAAAAAATACTGTATACTTTTGAATATGTATTATCATATTGAACAGCCCTAGTTTTCATCTGCTACACTCCCTGCCGGTAGTAAGCAAAATTTGCCATAACCGCAATAACTGTTGACTGTGTAAACGCTGTATACCAAACAGTAAGATCATTTGGAACGGAATCATGTGACTGCCGGTTTGATACATCATTTTTCTCTGAAAAACCTTTTTACATTATTTATTTTTTCACATTTCGTCTTTAGGTTTTTAAAACCTGCTGTTTTCCTGTGAGTGTTATTTCCTCGTAGCCCTGATTTGAGAAATTCGTTCCACTATACAATGGCCTGTGTTTGGTTATTTTATTTAAATACGCTTTTTTAAAATAAAATATCCCAAAAATATTGAAAACATTGATCATTTTGTCACAGATTTTATAAAAGGAAATTAGTTTCATGTCCAGTCCCTAGTGTGGAGAGAGCTAGAGGTAGAGAGGTGAAAAGTTACAGACAGATAACCTTGTGTTAGGCCCAAAGGAAAGCAAGTCTCCAGTAAAAATAGCTGTGTGTGGTGGAAAGCGCTGTGCTTTCTTTATATAATCCTGTCAGAAGTGTTAAACCAGACAAAATATGACTTACACATTACAACTTTCCTAATTAACACCAGCATGCAATTGTCTCGCCCTCCAGACACTCACAGGCACATGTTTTTTTAGCATTCATTTAATCCAACTGCATTCCATCAAAGACAATACATGGGATGTATATTTTTGTCTCTGTGAAGAGAACATTAGGTTTGTAAGAATCTGATTAAGTTCTCCAGTGAATTAATAATGGCCAAGGTTTCAGGGTGAGTACTCTGTTTTTTCTTTAATTTGTTGCAGTTTGTCCCACACATATGTGACAGGCATGTTTCAAACCCAGCCAGGTATATTGTATCCAGCCAGGGTGGCATGGTGGTGCAGTGGGTAGCATTGTTGCCTTACAAAGAATGGCCTGGGTTAGATTCCCAGCCAGGGTGTCTGGGGACCTTTCTGTGTGTCTGCGTTAGTTTCCTCCCACAGTCCAAAAACATGCAGTCAGGTGCATGTGGTGTATGCGAATGTGTATGTCTGTGTGTGTAACCTGTGACCTTGGTTGTTGAATAAACAAAATAAAATTGAAAGTTTAAGATGTAGCATCCATAAGTTCTGTAAAAACCAGCAGCACAAACTCGTTCACCTCTGTCTCATTATTATTCACATGGTTACTGTAATATTTTATCAGTAAGTTTTTTATCACCATTAACACAGGTAGGTGATGAGAGGGGATGGTATGTCTGCAGTTTTAGGGATTTTTAAAACGATGTTAGAGAGAAAATGACAGCTCTGTTTTACAGTGTGGATCAAGTCAAGTTACATTATTATGACCACCAGCTAATGTCCAGAGTAACTGCCGTGTGTAGTACAGACAGCAGGTAGACGGTAGGGATGGACTCAATACAGTCCTGGTAGTCCTGGTAGTCCTCCAGTCACAGATATCTGGAGCAATGCTGGAGGTTGAGTGAGGGAGGATCCATAAAGTGAACAAATAAGTGAGATGGTCCATCAGATGCTTAATTGGGTTTATATCTGGGGAATTAGATGGCCAGAGTAGTACCTGGAAGTTTTGGTCATGCTCTTCCAACCAATGTCAGAATATCTTGCTGACAGATCCCATCCGCCCTAGTGAAGACAATAAGCATGTATGGATGTACGCGATCTGCAAGCATAGATTCATACCCAATTTAGCTGAGAGTGTCTTTATTAGATATATGCTGCTGCTGTTGAAGATGGGTCATTTTAATGTGACTCGACTGTGTAGTTATAGTAAACTATGCTGAACTGAATCAATAATTGTCCATTAAAGCAGGATAATTCCTAATTGGGTCCTAACTGATGTGGTCATGGAGATATGCTCCCTTAGGCTAAGCAGCATGCATTATTATCATGACATTTTAGAAAGCTGACTTTAGCCTGGATTGCTGGGAGAGTTTTATATGCATACAGTAGAGTGATGATAAGTCAAACAGCTTCTTTAACTACCTAATTTCCCTGCAAAATTAAAAGAGCAGTCACAGCAGGAAACATTATTAAGATGAAGCATATAACACTTAATATCTCATAACAATGGCAGATCTCAGGGATATATTAGATGGCAAGTGATCAGCCATTTCTCATAGCCGTAGTGTTGGACGCTTGAGAAATAAACAGGTGTGAAGATCCGATTGACATTGACAGAGGTCAAATTGTTATGTGCAGCAAGTGGTGAGTAGCTACCGACAGTGGTCTCAGGAGGGACAAAGCACAAGCTACCAATAAGGTGACACATGAAAGCTCCAACAATGGGCACTCAAGCAATGAAACTGAACTGGAGAAGGTCATCTGGTCCTGTTTTCTTTTACACTATGTGTACAGAAGTCAAGCTGGTGGAGGAAATGTGATACACTGGACAATGTCCTACTAGGAAACTTGTTATCTAGCCATTCATTATGATGTCTTCTTAATGTACACCACGTATCCAAATGTTGTGGTCCAACTTACAGCAATAGCATTGCACAATGGCAGTGACCTCTTTCAGCAGACTAAAGCCTTTTTATGCTTGTTAAATCACATGCAGAATGAAGCCCAGCATTGCCTCAGTGAAAGACCAATGAACTTCCCGGGAAAGACATCATGTTGATATCTGTGTCAATGTTTTTTTGCCCTTATGCAAGTAAACCTTGCTGTGAGTATTGATGCGTCCATACCATGACAGATTTTGGCTTTGTAGATTTCTCTGATAGAAGTCTGGATGATGCCTTTCATCTTTGGCATGGAGAAGTCAGCAGGAACATGAACTCATTTGACCTCAGCACATATAAAGTCTTGAAAATGTTCATTTTTACTTATTTGACCATTTTCTTACAAAGCTCTTAAAAAGTGGTGAGTTATCACCCAGATTTGCTTACTACGATTGTGCCTTTAATGGATGCCTCTTTATGTCCAAATATGACAACCTCAAAGTTTGCTTATATTTACAATTCATTAACAAGTCATGGATTTTTGGTTTAATTGCATTTTACAAAATCGCTGTTTTGTCATTTTACAAAACATTTCTGGAAACAGGCTTGGCATTTTGTTCCTAAAGCAGATAATGTTTTTAGTGTCAGAGCGCTTCTAAACAGGCTTTTAACAAGCTTTATGACAGACTTTCAGTTACTGTATTTGCTGTCTAGGTTACTGTTTATACTAGCATTCATTTTAAATCATAAGAGCCCAGACCCATTTCCTCTTAAAGGAAAATGATGAGGGATTATAGGATTATAAAAGATCAGTCTTACTGTGACAAAGAGGTCACATGGCATCTTCTGTAACTATTTTAAGGCCAAAATACTGGTAACATATGTCTTAACAACCATTTCATAACTTGAATTTCATCATTTTCTTTTAGAAGTAGGGATTAGAATGGGTTCTATGTAATACATGTTGGAACAGGCCTCATAGATAGAAAAACCCAGCTTATAAAATGAGCTGTTTAGTATTTTACACTAACCCTTGCAGCAATCACATCATGATTTTGTAAATAATATCACATGTTAACAAATTCATAAACTGTCATATGACTGCATTCAGGCTGTTCAATATAGGCCACTTAAGGACTTCACGAGCGTAAGTAAAGAATAAACTTTGTCTAAGGAGCTTTACAGACTTTTAAGGGTTTATGATACATATGTTACTTATGGGTTAAAATTATGCTTAATAATACTGACACACAGAACCAGTCCCAGAGACATTGCTGTAAAGAGAAAGATGACTGCCAAATAGCCTACTGTATTGTAACTACCATAACCAGAGAAAAAAGAAATCGTAGCGTTTAAACATAACAAGCACTTATTATGAAGATTTTTTTTACTTTGACAAGGACCCAGTTGTTATGAGCAGTAAAATGAATGAATGCTGTTTTCTTTTACATCACATGTACTTGGTGTACCAGGATGCACTAGCGGGGAAATGTGATGCTCCAGGCAATGTTCTATTGGGGAACTCTGGATCCACCCAATCATGTTGATGTCAATTTAACATGCGCCACCTACCCGAATATTGTGGACCAGGTTTATAGCAACAGCATTCCACAATGGCAGTAGCTTCTTTCAACAAGCTAAAGCCTTTTTGTGCTTGTTATAGCGCATGCAGAATGAAGCCTAGCATTACCTTAGTGACCGATTGACTTCTCCGGAAAGATATCATGTTGGCGCTGTGTTAATATTTTCTATCATCCGAGTCAGCCTTGAGTGCTGATGTACTCCCAAGCCATGACAGATTTTGACTTTTGAAAATTTCACTGATAGAAGTCTGGATGATGCCTTTCATCATTGGCATGGGGAACTATAAGACACTCTGAGATGAGCTAGAGTCCAGAGAACTGCAGAGAATTGATGTTTTGCTTTCTCCTTGCATAAAAGTTCCAGTGGTGGATTGTGTTAAGCGACAACATATTTCTGAAGTACTTCCGAGCCCATGTGGCTATTTTTATCTCAGTAGAGTAACCACTAACTAGCCTATTTTATTGCAACCACCATAACCAGAAAAATAATTAACACAGTTTAAACCCAACAAGCAGTTCTATAACAACTGATAGTATTTCATAGCAGGTGACTAATTAGCCACAGCTGTAGATTACTTATGTATTATATAATGTGTATACTAGCTTTTCTAAGATGAGCAAAAACATGTTTTTCTGCTCCAGTGCAGGCTGTTTACAGTAATCCCTATGCCTTATCTGACATAGCTGTCTGTAATACCCCACAAATACCCTAGCATGTGTGTGTATATGCATGGGAGAGGGAGAGAGAGAGAGAGAGAGAGAAAGAGAGAGAGAGAGATAGAGAGAGAGAGAGAGAGAGAGAGAGAGAGAGAGAGAGAGAGAGAGAGAGAGAGAGAGAGAGAGAAAGAGACCGCACACCTTTAGGACAATAGTCTACAGGGATTTCAGAGAGAGGGAAAATGAAAAAGACATCAGAGAGAGAAACACATACGGATATGTTAGTGAGAGAAAGACAGATAGCAAGGAAGAAAGTAGAGAGAAAAAAATATGGGAGAAAAAGGAAAGAGGAAAAGGAAAAATCAGTGGATGAAAAATCAGAGAGAAAGAGAACTGAACAGGGAGTGTAGTGTCTGTGAGTGAGAAGGCGAGAGAGAGAGAGAGAGTGTGTGTGTGTGATGAGAAATGTGGTATCGCAGTAGCAGTTTGAGGAGAACCTGAACAGACGGAGGCTAGATTCTTCCTCTTTTCTTTTCTATTTCTTCTACCTCTGTTTCTCATCATGTCTTTTTTTCTTTCTTTCTTTTGATAGTTTTTTTTTATTTTTTATTTTGGGAACAGCTGCCGCAGTCATCCAGGCAGGGAGACGCTGGGAGGGAAGAGATAAAAAAGGGAAGAGAGAGAGAGAGAGAGAGAGAGAGAGAGAGAGAGAGAGAGAGAGAGAGAGAGAGAGAGAGAAAGAGAGAGAGAGACGGCTTGCCAGAGAGTATTGAACAGTAGAGGAGAGAGAGAGATGGAAGGGAACTGAGCATGTGCGTGAATGTGTATGTGTTGGAATGTGCAGACACAGGAGAACGGACTGTTTATCTGCATTTGTTCTCCTGACACTCAATCGGAGACAGACGCTCACTCCAAAGAGCTAGAGGCACCATTCTGAGCGACTGTGATTAACCCATTTCCCCCCTCCCTCTCTTTTGTCTACCTGTACTCGTCTGGACTTGCATAGAGAGAGAGAGAGAGAGAGAGAGAGAGAGACAGAGAATGAAAGCCAGAGAGAGAGAGAGAGATTTTCTTCAGTGCTTCGGTCTGCCAACCAAAGAAACACCACTGGAGAAGAAGAAACAGCACACCTGAGGAATTCTCTGCTAGTAATTTCTGATGATGTGTGTCTCCCTTAGGAGAAGCTGAAGACTCTTATTTGAGGATTACGAGACACACTTTTGGAGGACACATCTTATTTGAGAAGAATTCCGGTGCAGGACTACCAGCATTTACTTGAATGACACCTAATCCAGGAGTTGGCAAGTGAGTAGCAACTTCTTGGGGGGCAAACTGTAGGTTTATTGTGTGCAGTTGGATCACCAAGAAATCTGAGTGGCCTGCTGATGGAAGATGCCAGTACTGCAGATGGACACTAAAACTCTGTGGATCTTAAGACTCTGTGGGCTCTGAACTGGGGGTAGCATCATTTAGGGGCCCAAGCACTACTGCCCTATTATTTACTGCATATGTGAGACAGAGTCAGATTAGTTAACCATGTCCAAACCTTCTCGCCTGACCCGGCCATCCTCGGCCACTCCCGGCTCCAAGCTACCTTCACCCCGCCGTGAGATGCCTGCTTCTCGTCCCAGAACATCCCAAGAGGACAAATTGATGCGGACAGGCAGTGAGGGCAACCTGTCCCGCCACAGCACAACGGCGAATGGTGCAACGCCACCCAGGAAAGATGTGGAAGACACCAGCCATCATAAGAGCAGAAGCAACCCACCCAAACATGTCATAGTGACTACAACTCAACAACCATCAACACATCACAGTGAGTATGAACACAGAAATACACAAAAGGCTAAAGAACTGTCAGTAGCTTGTACTTGAATATAATAAAATCCAAATACTGTTTGTATTCAAACAATCAGGCCAAGTGTACTTAACATGCCAGGCTGTTGTGGTAGCCTGTGTGTATTTAAAATGAGTGAACCTACATCTCTTCATAGTTTATTAAATGTTGATAAGTGTAAAATAGTGTTAAAATAGAGAATAAAACAATTCCTCACTATGTTTTTTATATGTTTGTGTGAGGTTAATTTTTAATAAAGCATTAAAAACTTAATTGTGAATTGTACACATTGAAACTTGCTAAGTTTTTTTTAGAATGGCACATTTCACAACCAATTTCTCTGAGTGAATGTGTTTACATGTTGAAGAGTTATATATAAGCATTATGTAAGCAAAAAAAATCTCTATAAACTAAGCATTGTGTGTGCAGTTGATGGTGAGTATACAGGGGGCACTGACATGTAGACCCACCTGTCAAACCTGAGTACACACCTGACTGGACACGAGACACTGACCTTCATCTTTAAAATAAAAACAATTTTGACTGGGTGAACGGGTGCATTAATTATACCGCTTAGTTAAGAAGAGGGTTATAGATAATATATTGCTAAGTGGACTACACACCCTTCAGTTGTGTAACTTCACTGTAATATCCCATACTAATCAAACGAATTTGTATAGATTTGTAGATTGTGTATACTGGATTGGTTATTGAGTAGACTGTGTTGTTTTGGAAGTGGTGTTTTGTTATACAGACCTCTCCATTAGATTATCAGCACTGTTCCTTAATCCCTTGTGATTGATTTTTGTAAATTGTGTAACATTTTTAAAACCACGTGAACCACCAGCCGAATTATTTTCTTGCGCAGTGTGGTACGGATTACTGCCACGTGCAAGCTTTTGTGGACCTCTTTATTCCACACCACTGGTCTCTAATCCTGGGCTTGCGGATTTACAGCTGGATGTCACCTCTGGCTAAAAGTTGATCTGTGATGTTGATCTAGAAGCTGCTCCTCATTACCTGAGACATTCAAGGCTGTAAGGTGTGATGTTAAATGCCCCATTCCAGAGTAATTTAACAAGTATGAATGTATAGTGATAGGAACCAGACATACAAATTAATTATTGCGTGAAAAAGCTACCTCATATAAAGTTATTAAAGCAAATGATACAGAATTCCATATAGAAATTTGGTGAATCACATGGTTTTTAGACACATCATGTTACTTTTCACACGCATATGAAAATCTCTCGATCATATAGAAAAAAAGTTTCCCAAAGTACATAAGGTTACATGTGTGAACTTGTGATCATATGGTTTTTACACACCTTATATGCTAGTTTTACAAATACGTATTTGAAAAAAATGTATGATCATGTGCCAGTTTACAGTGCTACATGTCAAGTGATGTGATAACTTAGGCTTCTATTGTTTTGAACGGTCACATTTAAAATGCCATTTAATGAACGCCTTTCAAACGTTTACCTTTAAAGAAGCAGAGTGTTCTTCATGGTGCAAAATACCGGCAGTCCCCCAGAATATCACAAAATCAAAATTCTCCTGAGGACCAGTTAGGCCATACATTAAGGGAAAACAGATAAACACAAATTTCAGATTTCAAGATCACTCTTCGGTCTGCTTCACCCAGGTATGCTTCTGTCTTTGGTATTCTTGACTAACTAGTGGTTCATTAATGAATAAATATGGTGTTGAAGCACATCAGTTGATCCAGTTGGTCTTTATAGCCTTGTGACTGCAAGTATTTCCATATACCTCTGAACAACTTTACAATACACAGCGCATTAGTACATATATATATGAAGATTTCCCCAATTCTTCAAGAGTTTGGAGGAAAGAGTGATGCAAGATCTTAATGGCGGAAACTTTATGCTAAAATGAGTAATTCCCCTTCAGGCTTGAGGACAGAAGCAATACTAACATCACTGACTGTGCACAATGTCTGGATAAATAATGCTGTTTTCATGATCTTCCATATAATGAGATACTAAGTTACTGGTGCAAGCCAGGCATAGAGGGACTGATGTGTTGCCTTGTTTTAGCTACTCACTGTCACATAGGTTTTGTATGCAGTCACTCAGAATCCCAATAGAGACTGTCCTGTTTGAGTACTGAGTCATTACTCTGAGTGAGTGTGTGAACATGTGTTCAAGTGTGTGTGTGTGTGTGTGTGTTGGGGGTAGGGCATGTCAAGCTCAGGGGTGATGGAGGGAGGTCAGGAATGTTTGCAAAGCATACTTGGTGTCTTTAAGCCTAGGTCTTTTTATCCCCAGTATGTATGTGTTTGTGTCTCATGGCTTTTGTGGGCAGGTCTGGATACGCAACCAGATGTTACGGTCGTACTACAGCTGGGTGTAACTTGGGACTGAACAATGAAGGGGTTGGTCAGAACTGTCTGTAAGAGTCCCATGGAGAAAGAGATGACCAAATCTATTGTAACAGCCTTTGGAAATGCAAAAATATCAACCTAAAAAACAAGTTCAACTAAAATATGCAGCAGTTTATCATGTAGATCAAAAACAGTTGGCTAAGACTAGCTGTTCTGTTAAGTTACATAGTAGGGTACATTATATAAGTCAGATAAGACTGCGGTTAATTGTTTCTACTGGATTTGATAGTGACATAGTCCTAGATATTGTTAATTTCATGCTGATCAGTTTATTATAAAAGTGACTCTCCTCACCAAAATAAATCATTTTGTGTAGGCCACAGTACCCACAGTAGGAATGAGCACTGGGCTGGGGTTGCCAGGTAATGGTTTACTTGCTCTATGTCGGTGTATTAATCTCTAGGTACCAGCACTGGCCCCTGTTCGGGCAGTGTCTGAGCTCGTGGTGAGTTTTAGGCTCTAAACTTCCTAATAGCTGAAATATTATCCAACGGAACACTAAGCACTGTAAGTCGCTCTGGATAACAGCGTCTGCTAAATGCCTTTAATATAAATGTAAATGTACCCTTGATTGAATGGTTTCTAGGAATCTTTTCACTAAAAATATACACAGTAATATTTAGTTTGACCATTTTTATTATAACCAAGTCTATTTAGGATTACTTAACACAATTTGAGGCAAATGTAAAATGCCATTGGCATAATGCCAGTTGGGTTATAACTGGATTATTATCTTATATAACTTGTTTGCCTCATTAGCATTTTAAGTCCAGTGTAAAACTAAGTAAGCAAACCCCTAACCTGTTTTGGCTGATTATTAACATTTGTCCATTTCAGTTTGGTTGCTTTAAAAATTAGAATCTTCAGTCAGTAAATATGGCCATTTGAATCTTATTTAAAGAAACAAAGTGTTTAGATCTACTAAATCTACTCTCTTTTCTGCATTTCAGTTACCTTTAAAGATTTCCTCATATTACTAAGGATGATAACAATAAATGCTCCTGTTCCGATCTGTCTTGCACTTCTGACACAAGGTTGTATTCAGCATTTGCTAGATTACAGCTAACAGCTAGGTGTTCTGCAAGGCCGGGGCATAAATTCCAGTCTCCCAAGCTTTATTACAAATTAATATTCATCCAGCTTCAGCTAGTGCTCTCTTCTAGGCTTTGATCTGGGGTCTTTCTGCTAGTTCACTTTCTCTCAAGCCCAAAGAATGGCATTCAATATTGCTGTGTAGATTATTACTGCTGTGTAGAAATGCATTAACCATAGATAGAGAAGGCTAATGTTTATTGTCCTCAGCACTGCAAGAGGATTTTGTCTGGGGGAGCCTTTGGTTCAATTTGAAATATTCAACCTTTTTAGTAAAAAATGCTAGTAAAAAAAAAAAAAGCCAACAAGTGAAGGTGTGCCATTGAATAATATACTACTTTATTAAAAGTCCATTTGTCCTTACTACAGAAAAAAATTGTAATCTTAAAATAATACATGGTTTTCTTGAGATTTGAACTTATTATGTCACAATAATGTCTTATTTTCCCAGGTTCTTGACAAGTAATCTAGAAATAATGACATATTTGCTTAAACTTATGACTGATTATATTGAAGTAATGGCTTATCTTCCTGAGATTTTGATCAGTTATATTAATATAATGTTTTTTTGTAACAAGACATTTTCACAATGCCACAAGCAACTTTAAACTACTGGTCTAACTACTAGTCGTATTATACTACTATTTCATTAGAAATGTACAAATAGTTCTGTTTGACCAAGGATGTGTGTAAGGGCAGGCTACAGTACCTCAAGCTACAGTCCAACATTGCTGTTGTGGCTGCATAAGTACTGCATAGGCGTGCCAGACTTATTGTTGATGTTGTGTAAGGACAGTGATAAATGCACAGTAATATTATATCTGCACATATTAGTATTGTGATTGAGTTTCATCTTAGAAACTGCTGAAGAAAATTTTGTGGACATGATATGATGTTCTTAATTCTGATTTTAAAAATTCAATTTAATATAAGGCCTAACTATAAGGCTGCAGACAAGAGAGTGAAAAAGGGACTTGTCAATGTTGTTTAAGATACAGTCTGACTTACTGTGAACTTTAAAACCAAGCAAAACTGCAGGCAAACAATTTATGAAACCTAGATGGAAAATCACTTTAGAAAAACAGTTATGCTTTGTGAATGCCAGCACTGGGACCAGCATACTCTAGGACAAACCAATGCCAGTTTCCCAGGCCTCTCCATCACCAGTTTCCTGGTTCAGGGCAGTGACGGCTTCCTAGATTATTTCATTGTAACACCTAGATTTTCCTTAGTGCCAGCTAGCTGGATCGCTCTACTGTCAGGCCAGGTTACTCCAGTGCCAACTCCCTGGTTCTCTCCAGTGACAGCTTTCTAGGTCACTTCAGTGTAACACCCAGAATAAGTGCTGCCTAGGTGCTGGCCCAGGTCACTTTCATGCCAGCTCCCTGTTTCACTCCAGTGACATTCCTATAGTGGTTATCTGAATTGCTCTAGAATTATTTTTGAAAATTGTAATTGGGCAGTTTAGACCTAGGAACATTGTAAAAAGTAGGGAAAAAAATTCAGGAAATCCAGATAAAAGAAAAGAGAAGCATACAAGAAAAGCAAAACCACAAACCACATATTTTCAACCTCACAAAAGGCACGGCATTGAAAACCAGAATGATATCACTGCCTAGGCTTGAGAATACTTTGAAAAACTATTGTCAGTGAACACAGTCCATTGCTCCATCTACAAGCAATTAATTACTGTACCATGCACAGCGGTAATAAACAATGTGAGAAAGTAATCAATGTCATCAAACACTGTTGACTTCTCTGGGCTGGAATATCTGACATGGACTGGTGAACAATAGAAATGTGTACTGTGGTCTGACGGGACCATCTAGATTGTTACTAGCAAAATATTTAAAGGCTTGCATCTGTCATGATTATGGGGATGAATATTGGGAAACCTGCACATGTGTAAGAGCACAGTTACCTCTGAACACATTTTGAAGCTATCTATCCTGCCTTTTAGACATCATCATATTTTTAGACACGTCCATGCTTATTTCTACATGACAGTGCCAATGCTGCATTCTACACATGTTACAACATGGCAACGTAAACAGGGAATGTGGGTACTAGACAGGCCTGCCTGCTCTCAAGAACTGTCTACCATAGAAGACATGTGTCTTACTAATCTCAAAATACAGCTACAAATAGAGTTGCACTTCCAAAAAGTATGCATTTAAAACTTTTATCTTCAGCTCAGTTTTATTTATAAAGAACGGTTAAAAGGAATGGTGGAATGGTGATGTAGACATGTTGTAGTCATCAAAAGTATTATATATATATATATATATATATATATATATATATATATATATATATATATATATATATATATATATATATACTTTGTATACTATTATAAGTATACTTTGTGTTTTTCATTGAATTGTTGTTTGTGTAGTGTTTCATGTCCCCATTGCAGAAAACCCATCATTTTTGAAAGTGCTTTGCAGTAGTGCCGGTGTACTTCTGCCATTTATCGAAAGATATATTTGGTGTCTTTTGGGACATTGAGTCCAGTAGTTTGTGCAGCATTGCATGGTAACTGATCGATTCATCAGTACAGTGTATTAGCATGAATTGATAATATGAAAGGGGCTTAGCTTTGTACAACCTGAATGCACACATTTTGCTTGTTCACTTTCAGGTTCAGATCAAATGAGGAGAATTGGTGAACTGGATGTGCTTGCAGCTCGACAGGCACTGCCTGATTTTGAAGAATGATATTTCCCATCTGTGTGCGTGGTGTGGGGATGTATGTGTGAGGGGAATTGGTACTTAAACAGAGGATGATAACTGGAGAGAGTATTGGAATTATGGGAGTTTATCAGGATCATTTACCTTGTTAGTAATTAAATGGCTGCATAAACATTGAAGTCCAAAGCTGATTTAAGAAAACCTGCCTGGCTGCTGCCCCACAAAATCAAAGCATTAAAAACGATTTGCATTTTTAAAGCCTTTTTAAAGTGTAATCACATGAGGGCTGATGCTAATGTCCTTTATCTATACTTACACTCACTGAAACATCTGGAAGGAAAACGCATCTCTCTCTTTCTACCTGTGCCATGTCTAAGAGATAACAAAACAAAAGCGACTCTTGTTTATCAGTAGTCAGTTAACTAGAAGTGTTCTGAGGGTCACTGCGAGATAACAATCTTAAAACTCAAGGTTAATGCTTGTGCATGGCTAAATGGGCACGCTAAAGGACTATTTCACTGAGTACATTTTACATCCTGGGTGGTCTTGCTTACTCATGTTTAGGTCAAAGAAGGGTTATGTGTAGAGAGAGAGAGATAGAGAGCGAGAGAAAAAGAGAGAGGGTGGATGAGAGGGAATGTGGGAAATGTTTCCATGTCTTTAATAGACTTAACTTCTATTAGAATATAGAATATAGAATTCTAGAAGTATATGTAGTGTTTCGAATGTATTGATAGAAAGACATCAAAGATTCTAATTGTTGTTTTGCTGTTTATCAAAAAATGTAAATTGAGGGTAGATTTGGACTAGGTGTACAGCAGAATTTTTCTTTCAGCAAAATGTATAAGCAGCATACAAGCCTGTTTGAGGGTAAGTTTGTGTAGATCCGTGCTATACTGAAATAGTGGGCATGTATACGTCTGAAGTCTTTTTATCTTTTTGTAGTCACCAACATGTCCATATAAGGAGCCCCTATTGTCACTGGGAAGTTTTCATTGTCTCCCCATGTCTGTGTGGGTTTTTTCCTCCCAAAGTCCAAAGATATGCAGTCGGGTGAACTGGAGATGCTAAATTGTCCCCTAGGTGTGATTGTGTGAGTAAATGAGTGTCTGCCCTGTGATGGACTGGCGGCATGTCTATGGTGTTTCCGGCCAATGGATGCTGGGATAGGCTCCAGTACCACTCCCCCACCCCCATGGGTATTGATCTAGATACATATGTAGGTGATGAAACCTTAACAGTTATAAGTGTATATAAATGAATATACAAAAATCCTAGTGCTTTTCTTGTTGGTATACAGCATTCATCTGGGAATCATACAGAGGACACTATAGGACTAACCCACCTACCGTGTGTGTAGCTTTGACATGCTCACTGAGTGTGTAATGGCATGCTATTGATGGTGGAGATTTTGCTACTTTAATCTGATCTGCTGATGTGGGAAGCATGAAAGAGCATGACATAGCTATCTTAGTATATCCTTAGCGCTTGCTATCGCATTACACCTTCTAAGACTCATTGCTACTTATGCACCAAAATGAGACCATTTGTAGAAGTGGAAAATCATAATTTTCTTTGAAAAGATGACAGCAACAAATAATGCTCTCAAAAGCCAGAGGGGGATTAATAGTCTAGGATGAGATCTTTCCTTTAAAATGTAAATTGTGGCCTGCAGAGCACTGGAAGGCGAGGAGTGGGACTTAATTAACAAGCATCCCTCATTACGTCTTAAGCCACTCCGATTATCACAGATAAAATCTTTAATCCAGCACGGAACAGACTGAGGTCACAGCAGAACTATCTGTTCTGTTAAGATTTAGCAGAGTAGTACAGATTAACAAGAGTCTTCATTTGCCTTTATAATGCCAGCTGACTGGTTAAACATCATTTTCACCCATTGTTTTGACTTGAAATGTAGTCGATCAAGACAGATTTAAATTTTGCTTCTTTAGATTTGCACTGGAGTTATAATGTTAATGTAGCTACCATGTGGTGGACATTTATTTTCCAGCTATCACCATTAAACCAATTGCATGCCTAAATCATCATGCACTCACCCCAAACTGTTTCAAACTGTTATTATGTAATCTCAGATCTTTCTCTGACTTTCTTATGTGGTTTATTAGACAATGGACAAAATTCAGGCTGCTACTGTTTTGCTATTCAGCATTCTTTGTAAGTGTATTTGAGATTACTTAACAACATAAACCAAGACAAATGTGTGATAATTTATGAAGCTAATAGATTAAAAACGGTTTAATGCTAATTTCCTGTAAACCTCTATTACTCATTAGCTACATTAACCTTAGCTTTGATGCAAAACCAAAAGTTTACATGTATTGGCTGACTGACTACATTTTAGGTCAGAAAAATATGCAGAACTGAATCTGAAAGAGGTTGGACCTAAACCAGACAAATTGCCCTGATAATGTCTTTGTTGGTCCATTAGATTGCCCTAAAATCAAAGCAGACATAAAGAAGAAATTGAATTACACCGGATAGATGGTGCTTGCCTGTCCATGTTTAATCTATCCTAATTGGTATTAACTGAAGGCCACTGTTGTGGCCAACTAGTCATGCAGCCAGGCAGGAGCTAATCTTTCAGCTAATGAAAAGCGCCTGACTGTCTCGGTTCAATGGTGAAAGGATCTAGTTATTGTTTACTGTTTGGCAGGAGGAGGAAGGAAGGTAAGAATAGACTGAATGGTGGAGACAATGTGAAGAAAATGTGGTTGTTAGCAAAACATCAGCTAGCTAGTTCTAGCCAGTTATTTCTTAGATAGCAGTTATGGAATAAAGAAACTGTTGTATGTGAAGTGTCAATGGCATAAAAGTATCTTGTTTCATAGCCCACTTTTACCCTATTCTTTAATGTTTGGGACATCCAAGGAGTAGGTAACACTACTACAGCAGGGCTGCCCGAGTCCTTAAACACTGTGTCCACCCACCGTCCTAATGGTCCATCTTGTAAATGGAAAGTGAGAGATGATAATAGAGACAGTAAATAATCTAATAGCGTACAGTTTGCATTTGTAATCCTGTACTCCCTCATCAGTAGTGACAAGAAACTGTTGGCTGGACATTTCTGGTTTTATTCATTACAAATGCTGTGTGTGTGCAGGTAAGTTCCTGTGTGAGTAATGAGCTGGATATAGGTAGCTGAATTCACCAATTAAATAAGCTGTCAGGACACTTTTGTTCATAGTGTAGGTCATGTGGTGTGGCAAATGAATTCCCATGGTGATATGAATCCAGATAAATTAGAAGACATACAGTCTTTTAAGAGACCAAAATGATGAGTTTCTCTAGTTTTGCAGTTTCTGGGTTTGTGTTTGACCAAAATGAGCAGTTTTGTTTTATTCTATACACTACTGGAGTCTTTCTGTAGGTCACTTAAGGTCATCTTACAGCAGTTAAGTGACATTCGAATGTGGCGGCGCTCATCGCGGTCAGTAGAGAGTAGTTTTCGCCCTCTGCCAGTCTGTAGCTGTGTTGTCCTGTGTGTTTGTTGCTTGACCTTGTTCTTAGGACCAGCCGCTCACTGTATCTGCCAGTAAAGCTAGAACCCAACCTTCTGTTCCTCACTAAGAACTGCTGCACATGTGGAGATGCTGATTTCCAGAGCTGTATGTGACATATTTATATTTTCCTTCGCACTTAAATAACATGTAAAAGGCCTGCTGTAGGCCTGTTCAACCTGTGTTAGATGTGTCTTTTTGACTTATGTCTTTTCCGACATGCGTCTTTTCCGACATGTGTCTTTCTGGCTGGAATGAGTTATTATCCTGGTTCTTTTGTTTGAGGAGGAGGTAGAGGGAGAAAATAGGAGTTTGTGCTGAGGTGCTTCTACTGACTTCAGGAATGTTCTGAAATCCTTTGTGCTGAGATCATGAGGGTTGCGCGGTCGCCATGGCAGCTGTGGAAAATGGCCTCCGGGTTCAGTCAGCAATGAAAAGAGAAAGGTAAATGCACTTAGGGTCTGGAAAAGAGCAACAGAATGTCCGCAGCAAGGCCCCGTCCCAGACCAGCTTGTCAGAATCAGGTCACTTGAATGTGTGCATCTGTATGTTTGTATGTATTTTCTTGTTTTTGTTTGTTTTGGCTACTGAACTTTAATTGAAAACATGTACAAAACATGTGATTAAAATGTGTTTGATGTGAATTGCTGCATCATAAAAACGTATCAACTACATATTACAAGTCCTTTTCAACTGACATTACTGTGTAACTGCACTGCAAAGAGCCATTAATGTATTCTATGACCTTTACAGATTAAGGCAACTTAAATAAAAAGTTTCTGTGTAAGCGAACTGACATGACTGAATCTGCAATGTCGTGAAACATCTGTAACATTGAGGTTTATTGTGCAGATGTGATCAAAACCAGTCACACTGTTGCTATGCTTAATTCACTGGGCCCACACCAATATTTTGTTGAATGAATATGAATTTGTCATGAATATATTTTTTTCATTCATGACAAATATCCTTCCAGACATATTTTTGCCTTACTCACATGGGCCTTATTGGATTTACCTATGGATCAGTTTTGCACTTTTTGAATAAAACATTTTTCAGTACTGGTATTAACTGCTCTTTTAATTCTCCTCCTTCACTTACTCTCAGATGCAGCATGAGACAGTCTGCATGAAAAAGTCATGTGACTGAAACAGATGAATAGTTTTTGTTTACTATCCAAAATCTACGAGTGAAAAAATATTTCTTTGATTTAAACATGCCCTGAAGAGAAACAACATACAAACCCATTGAACCCAAAGTGTAAATGAGAACAATACTGACTCTGTAAGTTTCTCAGTGTGGAGCATTTCACATCTAACTTCTCTGAATGACTGTTTAAATATGCAGAACCACCTGGGCAACCTTGACCAGGCCCAAATTTGTGGCCAGATGATTGGGTTGAAGCATCTTGAAAATGGCTAGGCTTGTGTGGTTCTCAGCAACAAAACTGAGGACAGAGTGAGATCCCTGTAGGCGTTGTTTACTTTGAAGGACAATGAAATGTAATTCATGCAAGAGTAACTTTTGAATATAACTGTATGCTTCAATTTGTTAGGTCCAAATA
This sequence comes from Prochilodus magdalenae, assembly GCA_024036415.1. Lineage (NCBI taxonomy): Eukaryota > Metazoa > Chordata > Actinopteri > Characiformes > Prochilodontidae > Prochilodus > Prochilodus magdalenae. The sequence continues at coordinate 249,190 of JAMWET010005933.1, read as the reverse complement.
GAAGTATATGGAGCAAATAGATGATACTGTGGAGAATGCTTGATGCTAGCATGATTAGCATGTGTCTGAGAATAAAAGAGAGTGACTTGTTATACTAAGTCACTGACTAAGCAAAAATCAGTGGGGACCCCTTTTCACACCTGCCTTGCATCGTTGGTCATATGAGCATATGATATATGCTCAGTTCTGCTCGTCTGTGCATCGTACTTTGTTTATTATGGCATATGTAACAAGTGAAATCTTTTCATGTCAATAACTTTACACCTAGTTTCCATGATGAAGATGTATGATAATGTGTTCTGCCACTAGAAGCTGATGGCTAATTGTGTTAACTGCTGCTTCATGAATGCATTTAGTAGTCGCTCTGGGCCTACAGGGATTAAACTTGAGCAATCAATAGAAATGTACAAAGCTTTATTGGAAACCCGCTCATTCATTATGGATTGAGACTGCAGGGTTTCTGAGTTAGCTTCTGCTCACTCCAGCCTTGATAAGGTACACCTTCATTAGAGGACAAAGCGTTCATGATATTAAAACTCAACAGTCTACAAATTAGAAATTGAACAGAATGTTTTTTGCCATGGTTATCTATAGTATTTCAGTGAGGTCCAGACCAAATGCATAGACTCTCGTGAGCATAATACGCATGTACAATCTTAGTTCCACAAAATACAGCAGGAAAATAGCGGGTTATGAAAGGAGAATGCAACGATTTATAAATCTAATTCTGTATGTTTATGAACAAAAACAAAATAAAAGATGATGTTTAATGTTGTATTGTCATTTTATCACATTTTACCCTTATCATTTAAAGAATCGTTAAACAAATTGGTGCAACCAGAACAATCAACCAACAGGAATGAAACTTGGTGGGTAGGTTTGACCTTGTGAAACATGCAAATAATTCAAGTAAGGACAGGTCTTAGCGCTCTACCTGATAGACCCAGCAGCTACGATTGCAGACATTTAGCAAGCAGTGATGCTCTCCATGTGAGTTTTTTATTTTAGTTTTGCCACTGATTAAGAACAAACCATTTTGACCCCTAACAACCCCAATAACCCCTCTGTGCATTTTTTTAGCAAAGTTTTGTTTTTATTATTCAGCTATTTAAATCTCTCTATTCCAGATGGAAAATAATCCATTGAGGGGGAAAAATGTATTAGATCAGTGACATAATTTCACTTGTAGTGGAAATGGTGGTTCCAGAAATAGCCTGAGCAAAATTTTTCCCCTCTGCTTATGGTAAGGGGTTCCATGAAGACAGGCTAGTTTGGGGTGGGTTTTTTTCTGATCCTTGGATGACTGAGTGACCATAAACCAGTATTCGAACTCGGCCACTTTGTACTTTTTTTGTTTCTGTGTTTGTGAAGCTTAAAATAGAAGCAACCATAATCTGCCTTTATTTGAGTTTTAGCGTCTTTCCTAGATACTGTTGTTATACAAAAACAATCTCAGAAGGTCACACAGGGTTCATCGTAAAAGTGGCTAATGGTCCAGTTCTGGAGACTAATTGATCTATGAGGAAGCAACATACCACCAATCCTTAGACACACACCTTTAGCCCACTCCTAAATGTATACAAGAACTGTTATATTTAAAATTCTTCTAACTGGAGAATTCAGCTGTTTTGAGACGTATTCTGTTTTAAGAAGGATTGTATAATCTCCATAGAAATGCTTTGTCTATATAATGAGATTCAGTGGAACTATGTTCTCCGGAGTGATAGAGGAACCCTAGGGGGATGGAGTAGTGTCTGTGATCCATAACTAAAACAAGATCTTTCAGATCTGTACCTGAACTCAGTAATGTTCCTGTGGTTGAATACAGTCAATACCTCACAGCAATGTTCTAACATCTAGTGTAAAGTCATAAGAAAAAAATAGGACAGAATATTTACCAAAATGCCAGTTGCCAAATATAATAATAAGGTTAGAATATAACATAATTCCTTCTTAATTGTGCCTTCTAATATTGTGCCATCTAATATTGGGTTAAATATCCCATGATCCTTAGAGATATAGAGGTGCACAGTCTGCAAAACTACGACATTTAGTCGGGACTGAAGTACTGAAAACAGAATGACTGTGAGAATAATTATAATCCCAGACTTCCCAGTGTTACAGGGTAATTCCTACTGTTTTTAAGTTTTTGCTTTTTGAAATCAGTGAGATCATTATGCAGAGTTATTCAGAGTGGTTTGATTTGAAATGCTTTACTGTGATGCTGGAAGCATATGATGTGGTTATATGAAATGGTTTAGAATACACTGCTTGAAGGCTAAGGCATTGTTATATGATAGCTTTGAGAATTCAACTTAAAATGTACAATCCGTTATAATCGTTTCACACCTACAGAATGAAATGGTGCCCAATAAGAAACATTTTTTAATTATTCATCATAGTGATGTACTTTGTGATGCTTCATCTCTTAAAGCAAATCGTACATATAAGATGCAATTCTGAGCAGTTCTAACGCTCATACACCCCCTAGCTTCTTTCTCTATAGGCTTCTTTTAATGTTTTAGCCTTGTTAGCTTTCTTGGCTAAAAGTAGAGTTCAATAGGAGGAATTGTGTTCTCTGTCCCAGATTCCAGCACGGCTAAAAGCTAGTGCTCTTCTGCACTTTTGAAGCAATGGGCCCTGACAGGCTTGAAGCCCACACAGAGAGCCTTCTGACATAAACTTTCAGCTTTCAGACCTAAAGTAGTGCACAGATGAGGCCGTTCTGCGTTAGCGCTTGCCTCTTCCTTTCCCCTCTGTTTTCAGCACCGTGTCTGCTGTTCTTTCCTCCTACTCATCATTTTTGCTTTCACCATGTGCCTTTTTTTACCTGTGTGTGGCCTTGCCCTCCCTTCCTCTGCTGTTTTCTCCCTGTGATCATGTCTTGGAGCTAACATGGCAGCGTCCCTTGACTGTGGAAGAAATGAGGAAATATCTCGCTCTTGCTCTTTTCATGTCATTCTTTCTCTTTCTTCTCCTCTTTTGCTTTACCCTTTTTGCCCCTTTGTTACTCTTTCTTTTTCTCCCTTCTTTTCTATTTCCAGCTCTCTCTCTTTCTCTGATTCTCTTTCTTTCTCCTTCCCTGATTCCTTCTCTTTTTCTCACTTACTCTCTGTCCTTTCTTGCACCTTGCTATCTCCTTTTCTCATTCCCTCATGCCTTCTCTTTTACTCTCTCTACCCCCTTTTGCTCTCTGTTTCTTTTAAACATTTTTTCTGTTTTCTTGTATTGTCCCTCTTTCTCTCTTTCATTTTCTTTCTTTCTCTTCTGCTCACTTCTCCCTTTGACCATTCCTTTTGCTCCCCCCCCTCTCTCACTCTTGTGTTCTTTTTTGCTCTTCCTCACTCTCTCTTTCTCTTTTCCACCTTCTCCACCCAAAAAGTCTGTCCTGTTCTTTGAAAAGACGTAAATGATGAAAGTATAAAAAAAAGATGCTGGACCAAGTTCATAAAACGTTAACAGGCTAAATGTGTGGTGCAGCTTAGCTTTATAAACTTGCCCACTGTGTCTGTCTGATTTTTAATCAGGACACATCATGGACTGCCATGTGTTCATATTATACCCCTGATATGGTTGGGATAGTGTAGTGGGCAACACCTCTGCACTCCATGCTGTAGACTTGAATTGGATCCCCTGCCTGGGCACACCAAGCGCTATACCAATAAGAGCCCTAACACTACGTTTGCCTACATATGTGAATCAGAAGTTACTCTGAGTAAGGGAGAAGTGTGTGTCACTGGTGTGTGTATGTGTGTGTGTGCACTAGGCATGTTTGCCTACATGGCATTTCATGGCCTTTTTAAAAGTAACATTTAAAATAATAATAAAAAACACCTATTTGTAGCAATTTGACCCAGATATACTACTAGCACCTTAGAGAGCAATAAAGGGTACAGAATCAAACTGGATATTAGTGTGCAAAAAAGTCACCTCGCATCCCTCTCCCATAACCTGTGCCACTTCATCCTGATCATGTGAATATTCTGAATCACTTTGTATGCGTCCATATTACCAGATTGAAATGGTGCCTTGTAAACCATTACGAAAGGTTTTCAGTGATGTTGTAAAATGTCTGAATGGATAACAGATCACTTCAATCCAGAAGGATGTGTTCTTGTTTTACGCCTTAGCTTGGAACTTGCTCTTAGGGAGTTTTGCTTAATGGGGTGCTTGGACCTCGATTCTCTTTAAAGCTGCTTTGTGACAACATCTGTTGTAAAAGGCACTATAAAAAATAAACATAACAGATTTTTCTGACTCACTTTGGATACGAGAGAGCCTGCTAAATGCTATGAATGCAAAGGGAAAGTCTGTTCTCGCGCATGTGTAAAAAGTTGCATGGAAGTCACACAGTATCAGTACCAGATTTTAGAATTACATTTAGTACTACATCCACTGATTCCAGGTCAGTTCTCTGTGTCAAAAACAACAGGCTTATTATCTCTGAGTCTGAGCAAAGTGTAGAATCTGTATATTATATAATAGGAAAGTGTTTCTCAATGCTGGTCCTGGAGACTCACTGTCCTGCCTTATTATTTTTAGTTTTCCTAGCTGCTAACTCACCAAATTCTATTCAGATCATTAACAGCTCTTTATTGAGTACCTGGTTTAAACAGGAAGATGCTTCCTATGTGTTAAATGTGCAGGGCAGTGGGCTCCAGGACCTGGATTGAGAAACATTGTAATAAGCTATAATATGAAAGGCTTGCACAGTGTAAGGCTTTGTCTGAAACCTCATGAATGCAGGGTATTTATACAGTATCCTGAGGCAGAAAGGCACCCAGTCATGTCTAAATCTAATGTTGCTTCCTCAGGTTCCTCTGGTTGAGTGTTTTATCAAGGCGGCGTAGAAACATCCTTCATTGCCCTACACATAACACACTGTGTCAGCACTGGTGCAGTTAGCAAAATCAGCAGAAAACACAAACACTGACACAGTGGACATTGCTGCCTTGCTGACCTGTTAGACAGCACATGCAGAAAAGCAACAAGACAACTGTTTCCGTTTGTAAGACCCAGCCTATGTCTTCCCTAAGCTGAATATCACTTGACATGCAACTAACCTCAGAACTTTAGGCAACTTAAAGAACTTATGGTATTGTCTTTACTTATCTTACCCTGCGAATGCAGCAAAAGTGAAAGTGTTTTGCTGGAAGTTGACATGGAAGTGAAATCTCTAGCAATCTCCTCTGTAGTGTCAGTCAGGAGCCTTTTCTAATATTGGAGGGTTTCTTGGTGCATGTATCCTTTGTTTTGGTGCAATGCAGTGGCCTTTTCACATAGACTGTCCATGTCTGTACTGCATTCATTTGTCAGTGCATCACAGATTACATTTTTCTTTCTTACTGTATATTCCACTTTGCTCAATTTCCATATACTCATGATTAGTCATGGATTATCAAGGCGTTTGAAGCTTGGAGGCTGTAGGAGTGACTCCAGAAAAGGCCTGATTCAGCATCCATCCAAGAAAGTATATAGACATGTGATGATCCACTTTTAGCCCTTAAGTCCATAATAGTTCTGTAAGGAAAAATAAATAGATAATAAAAGCATGGCTACACTTCTGATCTCAGAATTTGACTTCTCTGGTGAAAGTCATGAGTTTGACTCTGGAAATTATAGGCCTTTTTTGCTGGAATGATATCATCATTCCATTCTAACAGCTAGACCAGTATTCAAAGAGCCATGGAAAAAGAGCCAAAATTAAAAGCTATTAAACCCCCCACAACAAAAAAGGAAGAAAAATACAGTATCTGTGTGTGCTGAATATTGAAAGTGCTCTGGGGACATATGTTTCCAACAAATTAGTTTTTTTTTCCTCCTTTCTTTTTTAGTGAACGTCCTGCTATAAGGCAATACCTGGAGGGCTTTGGGCAGCCGCCTGATCCTACCATAGTTAGGGAGGCGTGTGTAAGCCTGAAACGGCTGTGAATGGGATATTTGTGCTGGTTTACACTGCCTTCATTTCCTCCTGTCTCTCCAAGCCCAGCTGACTGCCTGATAGTGATGGAAATTATATTATTTGTTATCAAATTATATCATATCAGTTATCATGATATGCAGTGTTTAAATTAAGAGCTCTATAGTTACTGCTTTCATTATGCTATTATCAAATACAATCGCAACTCATGCGGAACTGTGACTATTAGTGACAGGCCTTCAGTTCAAGCCATATAGGTAAAAAAAAATAAACACCACTACCATAATTAATATTTCTTCAAGCATTTCTTCTTGTAGAATCTTAGCGCTAAGCTAACACACAGTTCACACAGTGTAATAGGAGAGTTAGCTTGGCTGTATCTCTCTAGATGCCACAGAGAAAAATAGGCCCTCACTAGAACATTTTCAAGATTTCTAGATTTGGAGAGACTAAATAAACTAATCAAATCATATTTGATTATGAATGTATTTGATGATGAAATTTGGTGGGTAGATTTTACATTGTGAGACATGCCTATGATTTAAGTTTCGCTCTAAACTGCAAATGTGGCGTAAACAAGGACGAGCCTTGTCGCTGTTTTGTGCTTTTGTTTGTGCTGTTGTTCTGCAAGCTCCAAAATCAACTTCACAAGAAAAACCTTCACAGCAACATAAATTAGTTTGTCATCTCATTTTAGCATAATGCTACAAAAATAAACTAAACCATCTCAGGACACAATTTTACTGAGAGGTGGGCTTTGGTTCATAGTGACAAATAAATCACTCTTACACCCTGGCTGAAATCTGATGTTTCATACATGTCTGTCAATGGTGAAGCAGATATATAGACATTAATTAAATGTGGCAGCTACATAAAAGTGAAGTAGCATTAAAAAAAACTTATTTTTTAATTCCAAATACAGTAAAATAAATACGGCAGTGCCACAAATATATTGCTTTGTGATGCTTCAAGACATTGTCATAATACACATATGTATATATGTATCATGATTTTTTTTTTTTATGAGTATTGAAAGGTTGGAACAGACAAAAGAAACTGTAGTGTTGCTTACTACATGTATACATACAGTTTATGATTAGTTTAGGCAGCTGGTGATGGCCACATGATTTTGGCCATATAGTTTACTTGTGTTGATTACTGATGCCCAAACATTCTGTCCTGAGGGTTCTAAAGTGAAATATTTGTGGTGGGCCATGAGGGGAGTCAACGAGACAATACATCTAAGCATCTTGTTAGCCTTGTGTTTTGACATGTTGTCAGTATATGCAGAAAATATGGAGCTTGAGTGCTTCCATAATATTAACAAATACCGTACATTTTAAATTTTTGCTACATGTAGGTGTTCCACTCCCTTTGTTGTCATCCACGAATTGTATTATCTCTAACCTCTAAGTCGTTAAGCCTATAATGCGCCTGAGTATCTGTGACTTATTCCTCCCGCTGTTGCCTCAACACAATATTTACATTATGCCTCCGGATTTATTATATATGCAGCCCATTTCACAAACTTCTCCTGTGGTGAGAGAAGGCTGTATGTAGCAGTGTGGATGAATTGATGAATCTATTCAATCTTTCATTTTCACATAATTTTCATAAATTTTATGAATCTTAAATTTGCAGGAGCTATTCTTACATTGACAGTGTTATGGGAGTATGCTGTATACAAAGAACAGACTGCCTTTATTGAGCCATATCTGGCATAATATATGCAGTCTGATACATACTATTTCAACGATGACAACATGCTTTAAAGCTGAAACACAACAAATAAAACTGCTGATAATTTGGCATGACTGTAATAACCACAATAACTCAACACAACACAGAACAGAGATAAGCTAGAAAAGTGCATTTCCTGAGTTAAGGCTTGTGGAGAGATTTTGAAGCATGTTTCTGTTTGGTGGCTAATGTGTTGCTAAAAATTACTGGAAGTGTATGGGAGTTATGAGGGATGAATAAGGACATATAGAGGAATGTGGATCAGTATGGCTGTGGATTCGAGTTTGGGGATCCACCCTGAGTGAGTATGTGCTATTTGTTTGCTGTGGGTTAAAGGAAACAATAGGGTTTGAGTTGGGGTGAAGATTAATGGGAGCGAGTGATGGGGGGAGACAAACAGATAAGTGTGGGTCAGACCAACACTGAATTTGTGGTGGAGGTCAGCCCTGAAATGATGTCTGTCAGTTGAGAAGATGAACAGTAGATGAACATGCACTTTTCCATCACATTCATTCCTAAAGAGAAAAATTGCTCTGTACAAACACACTATTCCCAATCAGGAGGAACATTCCTGATATCTCAAAATATCTTGAAAACTATGGGCCTAGTTAGTGGGAAAAAAAATTCTCACCCAAGAAGAAACAGAAGAAGATTAATCAGTAACAGTAGTGCTGTGCATTGCACATATGTGGTGTTTATTTCTGAACTTTTGCTTCCAGAGCTTTTACATTGTCCACTAAGTTACACCATTTTTATTGTTCCAGAGCAACATAGCATAGTCTGTAGCATTGGTGTCTGCTGTGTTTTTCCTCATATGCTGTAAAAATACTACTAAACAGTAAACAACCAGTATTTTATTTCCTCCGGAGAAACCACCATGTTTACATATCTCATTAGCTGAGTGAGTTAATGTTAGCTTCATGTAATGAGTTACAAGCACAGCTGGTCAGGTCAACAAGCAATAACCTGCAAAATTTCTATCGATCTACAAACACAAGTTGATTATCATACCGTCCCACTACTGGCTCATGTGACCATGGACGTTATCAGTAAGTTGTAATTGCTACCTGCAGGATGTGTATGTGTTGCATGTCCTATTCTGTGCTGGGCTGTGGATTAGCTGGTGTGATGTTGGCGTACCATCATAAAAAGTGTGCTGCTATCCTGGCCATTCAGTTGGTGATGAGTGACTGTGTTCAATAAAAGAGCATTTGCTTTTCTGCATCTTAATGCAAATGCCACAACGTGTTAAACAAATACAGCAGTCATGATTTTGCTGCTGTTTGTGTGAGGCATGAAAGAATTGAGCAGCTGTGAGCAAGACATACCTACAGTTAGGCCCAGAAATATTTGGACAGTGACACAATCTTCATGATTTGGGCTCTGCATGCCACCACATTGGATTTAAAATGTGGATTTAAAATTAAAATGTATTGGACTTCTCATTTCAGCGGCTCAAATGTAATTGGACAAATGAACTTTAACAAAATAAATAAAATGTTCATTTTTAATACTTTGTTGAGAATCTTTTGTAGGCAATGACTGCCTGAAGTCTGGAGCCTGTGGACATCACCAAACGCTGAGTTTCCTCCTTTGTGATGCTTTGTGGCCTGGCCCGTACTGCAGCTTCAGTACTGCAGTCCTCATTTGTTGTTTGTTTGTTGGACTTCCTGCCTGAAGTTTTTATCCTAAGTAAGTGAAATGCATGCCTAATCGGGTTGAGTTGGTGATTGACCTGGCCATTGCAGAGTATTCCACTTTTTTGCCTTAAAAACTTGTGGTTTTTATTTCACAGTATGTTTTGGGTCATTGTCCATCTGTACTGTGAAGCGAAGTCCAATCAACCTTGCTGCATATGGCTAAAGCTGAGCAGAAAGTATATCCCTGTACACTTCAAAATTCAACCAGCTGCTTCTGTTTTCTGTCACATCATCTATAAACACTCATGACACAGTGCCATCGAAAGTCATGCATGTCCATGCCATTATACTGCCTTTACTGTGTTTTACAGAGGATGCGGTGTGCTTTGGATTATTAATCATTTCAAGCCTTCTCCATACTTTCTCATCCCATCATTCTGGTACGGGTTGATCTTAGTTTCATCTGTCCAAAGAGTAATGTTCCAGAACTGGGCTGGCTTCTTTGTTGTTGTATACTGATACACCTACTTCCTGGAGAGTGTTCTTCACTTGGGTGGATGTTATGTAGAGATTTTTTTTACCATCGCAGTGGTGATCCACCCCTGTTGTCCTCCATGGACATCCAGGGCTGGTGAGTTCACCAGTGCACTCTTTCTACCCAAAATGTACCAAACTGTTGATTTGGCCACTCCTAACATTTCTGCTCTCTCTCAGGTGGATTTTTTCAGCCTAATGATTGTCTGTTTCACTTCCATTGCAAGGTCCTTTGACTGTATGTTGAGGGTTCACAGCACGAGCTTCCAAATGCAAATGCCAAACCTGGAATCAACTCCAGACCTTTGGCTGCTTAATTGATGATGAATTAATGAGAGAATAGTCTATGCAACCCATGAAATAGGATTTGAGATAATTGTACAATTACTTTTGGTCCCTTGAAAAAGAGGCAGCTACATATTAAAGAACTATCATTCCTAAACCATTCTCCCAGGGTATGTGAATAATTCAAATCAAGGCTAAGAGAAGAGAGATTCCTGGAGACTGGGATTTTTGCCACTGCTGGTAGACCCGTATGATTGTATGCACAAACAAATTCAGGTACTTCCGTAACACTATAAACTTTGTAACATCCAAATGCAATCACTTCTTTTGCCCATTCATAACCATCTGATTTGTGACCCATTTTACACACATCGAATGAGACATTCACTGCACAGTACCACCTCTAATCTATGAATTCCATCCCACACCCCACAGACAATTATGGGCCCCTCACCTTAATGTAGAAACATCTGCAGGAGTCTGAAGTTACTACCACATTACACATGAAGATGACAAATGTATTTGTCCACTTTGTGCTTTTTTTTAGTTTATATAAAACAGCAAAATAACTGATGTGGGGACCCAACTGAGATAACTAATATTGATATCAAACTGGCAGGAAAAGCTCACTACACTGAGGTTGGAAAACGTCTCAGTGTGCCTTTTGATAAATAGCACGGTTTATCATATTTCATTTTCAAATATTTTAAATATTTCATTTGATTTATATTGTAAATGTGACAGTGCTGTGTCTTGTGTTACTATATACTTTATTTTAGACCGTTTTTCTTAAAAGAAATTGTTTCCTTCATTTCCAGGGTGCTTTTTTGCCAGGCAGAGAGAAGCATCATCGTGACGCCTAGTTTAAAGGTGCAATAATTAGGGTTTCTAGTTTAACACATTCCAGAATAAATTCGAATTATTACCAGAATGTGAAGAAATATTGACTGTTTTGACTGTATGCCAAAGATGTCTGCGTATCACGTTGCAGAGATATCTACTAAAGTTAGCATACTAGCCTGCAAGCCCTAGTAGGTGATACTGAGTCACTGTAGGGTTGAGTCAGATCCAAAATGAGAGGATGAAGAAGCAGCACTGTCTCGACAGCATATTCTAAAGTCTCTAGTCTGTTACGTTAAACGTCCTCCACTGAGTTAGATCATGCAGAGAGCCAGTGCAAGAACAAGTAAATGCCTCGATGGCTGAAGCTCTTGACAAGTGACCACTATCACCACCACTGCTCGCTCTCACCAAAAAAGAGGGAGAAAAAAGTAGAAGCAAAACAAGTTTTACCACTGGTGTTGACCCTCTACTGAAGCTGCTCCTGGAAAGTAAAGGAATGATTTTGATGCTTGCAACTTGTTTCTTCTATACTGGTAAGAACTGAAATAGAAGAAGAAGGAATTGTGCATTTTCTGGTTTTCCTCTTATTAGTATAAAATTGACGGGTTGCATCATCTTATCATCTTACGAAGTGCTCCTTTAAGAAGTGCTTGTTTTTTATGTGAAATTTATTAATGTTTCCACCATTACTCACTCTCCTTCTGCACTGCTCTGTTTGTGTCACAGAGGCGTGTCCCCACATTCTCCCTCTGTCTCTTTCTCGCTCTCTTTTCCTAGTTTTTCTATTTCTATTTCTCTTTCTCTCCTTTCTGCTTCTCTCTTTCTTCCTCTCAAAGCACATGTAAGTTTATACAGGTATGTATGCGTGTGAGTAGGCTCCAGATTGTGGAATGAAAAGAGGAATAAGAAGGCCGAGGAATGTGTAGATGATGTGCGGAGAGAAAAGCACTGACGGGTAACACCACCCAGTTTAGTGACAAACTGCAACAATGTTTATATTGGCATATACAGCTGTACCGCACAAAGCAAGACCACTTGGGTGTTTCTGTGTGCGTCCCTTAACACTTAATACACATAGACATTTCACCTTTCTCAGGTTTGTTGAGACGAGGCTGCAATTGTAACAGTGAACTGTGGTATTTGAGAGAGCTGTCCAAACACACACACACACACGCACACTTGAGCCTGCTCCTTGTTTGTGTCTTAAAGGGGGTCCATTTCCAGAAGATAGCAGGAAGTCCACCACATGTTTTCCTTTATCCCTCTCTCTATCTATCTCGTTCTTTCACACTACTCTTTTTTTCTCTCCCACCTCTCCCACTTACTCTCTCACATGTTCAGCTTAATTCATATCTCTCTATTGTATGGTGCTTCCTCTCATTTAGCTCAGTTAAGTTCAATTCAGTACAATTAAGCTCCATTCAGTCCATTTAGGTTAATTTCAGTTCAGTTCATCTCAGTTCAGTTCAGTTCAGTTCAGTAAGATTTAAGTTTGATTACAATTCAAATGAAATAAGAATGAGGATAAATAGCTGTAAATGCATGACTCATTTGAGTGTGATAGTGCTAAATCATCAAAAAGCTGGATTATATTCTCTCTCTGTCTCTTTCTTTATGTTCAGTTCAGTGTGGTTTAGTAACTTAGGCCTTTAAAAGGTTAGCTTGATGGTGCCAAAGCATTGAAAACTTGACCAGTCTGTCTCTGTCTTTCTGTCTGTGTGTCTATCTCTATTAAGTTTAGTTCTGTTAAGTTTCTGTTTTTTGTTACTCTCTCCCACTTTAGCTTTTTGTGATTTTTTTTTTTCAATTTAATTCAGTTCACTTTAGTTCATTTCAGTGATGGCAGATCTCTCTCTGTTTGCTATCTCTCTATCAGTTCACTTGTCAGTCAGTATCAGGTCACTGTATGTTAGTTCAGTTTAGTTGAAGTCAGATGACTTTGTCAGTGTTGATGTGCTGACTATGACAGTGTCTAAGCATACTTAGGTTTGATGATATTCTTTCTCTCTCTCTCTCTCTCTCTGTCTCTCTCTCTGGTCATTTGGCTCACTTTTTCTGTCTTTCTCAAGTGCCGCCATCCAAACACCTTTTCTCTCTCTTTCTTTCTTTTTCAGCTCTCTCCACTCTGTGGCTGCTCTGAGGCTTTTTGCATTGAGGTGAGCCAGACTCAGGGGAGTGCCAAGAGTGAGAGAGAGAGAGAGAGAGAAGTACAAAAAACGTATTGAGCATGTGACACACGCACGTCCTGTCGGAACAATGCTCCTTGGCTGAGTTGAGGGGGAGAGGGTTGATTTTTTTTTTAGTGTGTAAAGGGACAACCCAGGAAGTGTGTGTGTGTTTGTGTGCATGTGTGAGGGAGGGGTAGGAGGGCGGTGAGTGAGAGAGAAAGTGCAGTGGGCTCTAGGGCAGGAAGAAAAGTTTTCAGCTGCAAGGGAGAGGAGTGGGATTCTTGTTTTTTTCCCCCGCTGTCTCACTTTGTCTTGCTGTATCGTTCACGCTTGGATTGTTTTTTGGACATATGAGGCAGCACAGTGCAGATAGGGTGAGTAACACAGACACTTAATGCTCCACGCCTTTTCTTTTTCCTCATACATACACACGACAGAGAGAGAGATGTTTCTTCATTAACCTGGTAGACCACCCAAAACTGTCATCATCAGATAAGCAGTCATCCCAGAGATGGGAATGCTTGGATCTGATCTGGAAACATTCACAGGTCATTCTGTCAGAGGTCACAGGTCATTAAGACAGCTTAATGCTGTGGTCCTGAAAGGAAGACAAGAAAATGAATTAATGTGAATTAGGAATGTAGCTATATTCTATTACATATACGTGTTGTATGCTTTTTCCATTTTTATTGAGACTGAAAAATGAACTTGTACTTAATAATAATTTTCACTGGAAGATAAAAAAATTAAAGGTGTAAGACATGCATATGTGCTTTCCATAAAATGTAGAATTTATTATTTGGTTACTTTTGGCAAAAAAAAAAAACTGGACAGCATGTTCACATAATAAATACATATTATTGCATTGCATGTGCACTGTACACTACAAAACGTCAATCAGAAACAGTTTGTATTCAGTGATGTGTTAATATTTTGGAGATAAAGCTAAACCAGAGAGATGAATCTAGCAAGGCAAAGCCTGTGCATATGCTGAAGCATACTTCTGTCAACTTTATACGATTTACACACAGCCTCTGCTGGATATTAAGTAGCTGTGCCTGATTTGTTTTGCTGATGTTAGGGGAATTTTCTGATGCTTTTCACTGGTTGCTAACTGTTTTGGAGCTGAGGGACTGGGCACGCTTGTGTGTGTGTGTGTGTGTGGGTTTGTGTGTGTGATTATACTATACCGTGATATATAGATTTACATATTTATTTCTTGGCCAGGTTATACATGCAGTATGGAGCAGTAATCGGGTAATCGGTTTACATTTAGGCCTGTCACAGTTATTACATCATCGCCTGATCGCAATTATTCGAACAGTTTCTAAACTAAAACACATTCAGAGGATAGTGGTGAGGAACACTGGTTTATTTTTTTAATCCTTTAGGAAGCAGCTTTGAGTAATGTTTGTTTATGTGTTCATGTATTTGAAAATTATTTATTTGATGTTTGTTAATTATTTCAGAGGGTGGCAGTGAGTAATGTGTATTTGGTGTTTGTAACTGATAAGTGTTTGTTGTTCACACCTTGAGAGGCAGCAATGCTCAATGTGTTAGGATTAAGCGGCATATCCTATATACTGTATATTAAAATAGTGTCTGATATATTTCATTGTATTGTTTTAAATGCTAAAAAAAATATTTATAAGACTTCAAATAAATAAATAAATAAAATAAAAAGTAAAAACAAGGGCTACATAAAAAACACAATGCTTTTGAACACATCTTAACAGTTGTATTCCTCTCTCACACTTTCTCTTATTTAGTGTAGTTTTTGTTTGTCCTGCCAGGACTTTAAATCTGAGCTGAAATGGTGTCAGGGCAATTCTCATACACATATGAAGGTGCTCGTTGTTGGGCCTGGAACAATATTTTTTCCTAATAATGTTCATTGTGGAAAAGGCTGCCTTACAGTTATATGTAGTGCCAAACATAGTCAAGATGTACATGGCTACTTTCTTCAGACCTGGGAACGCTGTGTTCAATTTATTTGGAGCTAGAAAGTGTTAGGGTCAATTCCTCCAAATTGTTCTTTCAGGGACACATCTGCTTAAAGATCGATCAGTTGCATTTGGAGAGGCCCAGCATTTGCCCACTAGAAAGACTGTGTCTCTTCCTTCGAGAACCCTGTGACATCTGTGTGCACGGTCTCCCTGTAGATCTTCCTTGAACACCTCCAGTTTCCCCTGGAAGCAATAGACAGCTGTCATCAGGTCACACCCACTGTGTTGTCTTTGGCTTGTAGCTATATATCTTCTTTTGTTGCGCTCTGGGTCTTAAGCTGTGCCGAGAAAGTTGCGAATTCTCTTCGGATACACCAGAAGCGTTCTAATACTCTGCCTTTGCTGAGCCATCTTACATTATTATGCACCAGAAGGTCATCAGCATTTGCATAAACTTCTCTGAAGAATTCCCTGAGTATGCGATGCTGGTGGGAAGAGGGTGTCTTCAGAAAGCTAATCATTCTCATCATTGTTTTCATCACCTCATCATACTCATCTGACAGGGCAGCACATAGCACTGATTGATGAATTATGCAATGGTAATAGATGAGCTCAGGATTGTCCTCCTTCAGTCTAGCCACAGCTCCTTCCCCCCTTCTTACCATGGCAAGGGCTCCATCTTTGGTAATTAAAAACACTTGCTTTGTCTCTATTCCCCTTTCTTTAAACATCTCCTTTATGGCCAGGTAGATGTCTTCACCTCTTGTACTGGTATGAAGGGGGGCAACATCTAACAGGTCTTCACACAACTCTTTCTTCTCATTGTTGAAAAATCTTACACAAACGAACAGCGGGGCATTGTCAAATACATATGACAGACAGACTCATCTACTGCTAAGCTTACCCATGGTGCCTGATGAATTGTTTCATCCAGCTGTGCCAGGACATCCTGAGTTAAAACTTGAGTTTTCTTTGTGGTTAATGATGCTGACATAGGTATATCCTTGATTTTTTCACAAAAGTCCTCTTTTTGTTTTAAAACAAACAAAGTTCTAGCATCCCCACTCAACCTATCTGTCGTAAATGGTGCATGCAACTTTGAGGGAACATTCGTTAGCACGTTGTTGGGAAGTGAATGAATGTGTGGGGATTCTGGTGGACCGATGATATTAAATCTTTTAATTTTTGTGCCCTCAATTCAGATTTAGATGGATTAGTTTTCCCAAAAGATTTGTGTTTTGCATCGTAGTGGTGCTGAGACATGTTGGTTTGAAACATGAAGCTTGTGGGAAGAAAACACATGTATGCCTCGTTTCATTCCAGGCTGAAAAATCGGTTTTCGCTGTCGGCTTTTCTTAGAGTCCTCCATCTGAATCAGCCTTTCTCTGACTCGCTTAACTCTCCGACTGCTGCTCCTCGCTTTGTACCTCGCCTGTGTGTGCGCCGTACTGGCGAATTTGCACAAATCTGATTGGCTGAGGAGCGCCTTACAGCGCACGCGATTGGTCTGTGAGTTTACTTGCTCTGCAAAGCCGGTACCGTAAAGACCAGAAAAGCTCCGCCGCTTAAAATAAACTGTCAAAATGAAATAATTTTTAAAAGCTTACCGGTTTGGGTCCGCATTGGACAGGTCTGGGTCCGGACCCGGTCTGACCTCAGCTTTAAAGGGTGGAAGTGAGTGAATGTTTGTTTATTAGATGTGTGTAATAATACCTTTAGGGGACACAGGTGAGGGATACTAGTTTGTTTGAGTCTGTTTACACCTTTAGGAGACAGAAGTGACTAGGGTTTGTTTATTTAATGTTGGTTTGTTGACACTTAAAGGCAGTGCTAAGTGATGTTTGCTTGTTTGGTATTTCCTAATAGCGCCCTTAGATGAAGGAGGTAAGTGATGTTTGTTTATTTGATTATGTCCTTTCCTCTAAGTATTATGCACCATATTCTCACGCTGCAGAAATATGACTATGTTAACTCTCAGTATGTGGGACAGTACTAAGAGAAAAGTCATCCCTCCTGTCAGCTAATAATGCCTTCTCTCAGTCCATTTTGGATTTGCCCATATATGGCAGTTTGTCTTAGTGTTTGGATGACAGAAGAGGAATGGCCTGTGTTTTTTTTTTTTCCTCCATCATCCAGCTTTAAAGAGAAAACACTGCATTAAAACACTGGCACGTGCTTCAATCTACACAAATGGCACATTCCCAGCCACTGTACCCAGTTTAACTGTTAACTAGAAAACCTCAAAAGTTAACCTATGAGTTTGACTCATTGTATTGCTTTTGAAGTTCTGCAAAGAACCCTGTTTCATAACTACTTTTTTAAATACAACCCCCCCCCCCCCCCCCCCCCCCCCACCCCCCCCCAAAAAAAAAAAACAGCTGCACCCAGAAGGAATCAACCGACACGAGTGAAACTTGGTACGTAGATTTGACATTGTGAGACATGCATGTGATCCGAGTTTCACGCTTGTGACATAAGCAAGAACAGGCCTTATCACTGTACCTGACTAACACAACAGCCACTATTGTGATCATTCAGAAAGCAGCGATGCCCTTTCATCCTGTTAGTGCCAGCACCACTGGCGGACAGCTGCACAACACATGATTATATCCATTCAAACTGCTACGATGATTAACACCACAACAGTATCACCAAAGACAATGGTGCAATTGTACCATACTGCCAAGAAGTGACTCAGAAGGAGTGCAGCTTATGTCTTGGTGGAGATGACCAATAAATTTGTGTTTGGCGGCACCATGGTCAGTGCCAAGATAAATGGTTGTCATGTGTTAAACGTTCAGAAGGTGCCTTCGACCTTTACGCCTACCCAGGATGGATCATTGCAGGACACTATTAGGAACCTCTACAACCCCATGCCAAGCCATTAGCAGACATGGTGGCAGCGCCATGTAGAGAGACATTACTTCTGTACGTGTAGCTTATTAAAATTTATTGTCCATATCAGTCTGCATTTTCATAATTTTTCTGGGTGAAACTATTTTTCTGATAATGACTGTATATTTAATCTTCCCCTATCAATAATGTTCAAGGTTAAGATTAATTGACCACAGTTGGCAGATAGCAGCCAATGGTCATTAAAATGTCACATGCAAAAAAACAAATTGCCACATTAAAGAAGATGTGTTAACTGGTTGTGACTTAGAAAATCAGAACATACTATTATCACATATGAGGAATAAACCACAGCACTAATAAAATGATAATTAATGGTTAACATAGCCAATTCCCATCACATGTTCTCACTGAGGAACTGTTGACATTAAGCTACATGTATAAGCTGTAATAAGCCACATGTGCTGGCCACCAAGCATCCATAAAGACTTACAGTGAAAGTGGCTTGCAGTGAAAGAGTGTAAAAATGTTTTACGATCATAAGAGCCATTCCACAGTTGTCGGCTGCTCTAGTGTCACCATATAAGTAGTTAGCATGTTGGTCCTATAATCCATTGTCTTTTCATGTTTGATATTAATGGCTAATACGAAGCTCTAGCTGTGCATTTCAAGTAGGGTGAAATGGGAATGAATTTGCCATAGTTTTGGAACCCTGACAGTTTTCCAGTGAAGTGGGCCTGGGCTGTGGCTTTCCCCAACATCACCCCCCCCACACATTTTTTTCTATGTGGCTGCTTAAGTAGATTTGCATCTGGAGGTTTTGGGCTGCTTCCCATGTGCAGTCTGGAAGGACTATCAAAAGCTTTTTCTCAGAGGCTCACTCATCTGGAGAAAACTGGATATGAATCTGAGTTAACGTCACTTGCGCTGATTGTCACGCTCAGGGGTTTATATATGATGAAGGGACTTCAAGAGCGAAGGTTTTTGTGTGCGTGTGTGTTCAGAAGCTGTGGAAAGATCCCGAAAAGACTGTGTAATTGACTCTCTAACCGATATTCTGAGAAGGTGCTGCTACTTTTTTTTCAATGTCCTTAGATCAAATAGGGCCTCGGATGTGGAGTCTGTTACCCGGCTAATATAATTACAGTAACTACAATTCAATTTACGTTTTATGCTAATCTGTTCTGTACAGCCTTTGACAGTTAATGACTGTCCATTGACCAGGCCATATCTAAAGGATGTCAAAAAGGATTACATTGTTCCCCTGGTTTAACCCACCAAGAGGCCAGGAAAGGACATGGTGATGACTGAAATGTTGACATCTTAAATGTCATATTGTTTTAGTCTCAAATTCAATCATGACTGTGTAGGGTATGACAGAACGCTTTTCTATTAGTCTGCAGATGCAGCTAACAGTATCCAACAACAGGTTGTTCTAAGGCTTTAAAAGCAGGCTAAACCAGCAGGTCTGCCTCACCGATGAGGTTTAAATGATAAAGACTTAAACCTAAGCAACTAACATTGTGACTAGAGGTGGAGTGTAAGTTACAGTGGAAACTATTTTTGGTTTTGCTCTGTCTTGTCTATGCAAACACAGAGATGATGTGCAGGGTAGTTGGAGTAAGGGTGCATAATCATGTACAATCATATATCTTTGTTTTATTAATGAGTTTTACGGTTTATGGATGCTGCTGTGCCATTTGACCAGGAAGTAATAATAAGTAAAAACAATAATAATTATTCAGCATAGATTTTTGTTTGAAATGGTAGATTTTTAGCTAAGATTCAGGGGATCTTTATTTATTGTGTGCGAGACTAGCATACTGTCACATACCTGAGAGATTCTCGTTGTTCTACTTTAGTTTCTTTATAGTGGCAATCCTGAATGCATGGTTTACATAGTTGCCCCGTGCTGAAAGCCTGAGGTTTCATTAGTGGGGCCTCCACGGGGGCAAGAGGGAGATTTTCGCTCGATGTGAGGCCTCTGCGTAGGGTTAGAACATCTTGAGCAAGGATGTAGACTGAGACCATACACACATATCCATATCCATTAAAACTAGCCCTAAAGGTCCAGGGTTTCAATTTTAGCAACCATTCCAACTTTTTCCAACATACTGACTAAAAAAAGCTTGCAGTGATGCTTGGGAGTTTGTGAACTTTGTCGTAGAACTTCAACTGATTTTTCACTCAAGTCCTAAAAGTAAATAAGAAGAGCCACATTCAACAAATGAGAGAAAAAATATTAGACGTGGTGATTTATTTGCTGAGGAAAAGGATCATTGTTGGGAGAACAATGTTTTTATCTTCTTTGCAATGGTAAACAAACTGGTGCAGATGTGGAAATAAGTTAATGCAGACCATGGGAATGTCTAAAGCATGTTAAAGCATGTAAACTGATTTTGCAGTAAATGGTAAACTGGATACTCCAAGATTTTAGTGGAGCTGTCTCAAAAATTCTACCATCTGAACTGGTAGCATTCCTCTTACCACACTGGTGATTGGGCTGAGAGAGCTACCATTTTATCTATAGAAGAAGTCATAGAAACAGCACAGGGAGCAAGTCCTCAGGCTGGAAATACAGACGATTCAAAAGGTGCATAATCCTTGCAAGTTCAGAATGACTGCTTCCTTAGGTAGTACTCTGAGGGAAGGTATGTTAGCATCCAGAGTCCAACTGAAGTGGATTACTGGACTTGGAAGTGGATAACACACATCTAGTAATACCTACATAGAACCTCAACATTTTATTCAGTTTGAATGGCTTTTCTATGTACATTGGCCTCTAACAGTTAATTGCATATACACCACAGAGACTAATTACACTGAGCCACTGAAACTAAGTACAAGCCTAAAGTAGCTAAATGGCTAATGGCAGAAACAGCTCAATCTCAAATAAACAAACTTTACTCATCATTTTCTTCTACACAAGGCTAAGGGCACCATCACAGAGGTTTGAACTAACATTTGTATCACAAACTGGACAAGCGCTGTGTACATGAGTTACCTTAACATTTCCTTGCTTTGCTGAAATTAAATTTTAAGTTTAACTCAGCTATTCATGAAGCGATGTAAAGTGTTTCTGTGGTTAGTGTGGCGCAATGGATGACACCACTAAATGCCAGTGAGCTACCATGCCATGTGGGAACCTTCTATGTTGCTCTGTATAAAGCGTCAGCTAAATACCATAAATGTGAATGTTTTTACTGCAGACCATCTATAGTTATTAGAGTGGAATATATAATATGAAATATTAAACATTGTGTTCTTTCCGTCTGTTGGAAAGGAAATACTCCACTGCTACCTTCCATGAGATGACAACTTCTGATTGCAAAGGCTATATAAATATAAGTTTATAAGTTTTTTTTTCCCCTCCAGTCTTTCAGACTTTTCAGTCCAATCTTTGTTTGGTCTGTACATTTTGACCCAAACTGTTTTTTATACAGAGCACAAGCAATTAAAGTCAATCAGGACAGAGATAATTTTCATGACAGTCATAAAAACACAGTAGTAACAACAGCTTCTTTATTTCTTAAGGAAAAAAGAGGTTGGAAAGTGGTTGCGTATTTGAAATATGACTGGTACAAAAACACAAGTAAGTTGCCTTCAGGAAAAGAAATAAAATGCAAGAGAAATGCCAAATATCAGCCCTTTAAATAAACTTTTAGTTCCCACGAAGCAGTTTTATCTTGCCCACAGTTTACGGTATTGAAGAATGCATCTGTTAATGGCGGCTTGTCTGGGAATGAGAATCATGCAATAAACGAAGCACAATGTTATTTGGAATGGAAATAAAATCCTAATAAAAGCACATGATGCACTTTTTAATGGCTTTCTTTTGAACAATTTTTATTTTCCAATGGAAATCCCTTGCATCTACTCTGAGAGAATTTTCATCCATAATTGTCTTGATTCCTGTACTATAGCAGTGGACATTTTTATATGACAGGTTTTCATTCAGACCGGAATATTGCTCAGCTTATTAAATGCGTATTGGATTACATGGGAGCTGTCTGCAGTGTGTCAAGTTTGGTATGCTCTCCCTCTGTTTATTGAGCAGTGTTCCAAAATCATTGAGGTAAAAAGGAGACTGTGATGTCGTGGAGCCCATGGGACTTTTCCTGAAAACTAAGTTAGTCACCAGCAACATTAGCCTTATTCACACAGCAGCTTAATCTGCCTGTTATGCCATGCTCAGGACCTCACAACTCTAACAAGTTTTTTTCCCTAACCCCCAGCCCACCACTTTTTCCACATTTTAGCTTATAGGAATCATCATAGAAAAGCACAAATAAACATCAAGCTCCTTTCAAGCTTGGTATCAACTAACTAATTCACTAACTTGATATTTTCCAGTTAAAAGGTCTCACATGAAATATAGTGTGACTTAGCTAATAACACGTGAAAACAGAGTTGGCTGTTTATCTTTAAGACTTTTGAACATAGCTGTATTTAAGGGCTAATTATATTATTCAATCACAGGTAGCGAGACTAGCCTTCCATATGGCAGCTAAAACACATGGTGTTATAGGTGTACTGTGACTAGCTAAACCAGAGGACTAGCTCATGTACCGATAGTACTTATGTTTTCATGGTCTTGTGTTTCCTCAGCTCTTTGATCATTATATCTCAATTAAAATCATTAGAAACTTCTAAAAGGGATCCTAAGGCCTTAAGGTCACCAAACGTGATACAGAGAACAACATAGAAAAACACCCCTTAGGCAAACCTCAGTGAGGTAATTAGCTAGATTAGGAGATGTCTTAAGGCAACTACATTTAGGGAAGTATAGAATACATATACTTTTTGACTTATTGCTTTGTTTGGGGTAAAGTTATTTCTCTGTGTTCATTCTAGGCCATGTGGTCTTGTGATCTGTATCCTAGCCTAGATCAGATAGTTTCTTGTGGGCCGTGGACCAATAGTGGGCCAGGAAGCACTGTCTAGTTAGAGGCAGTACTTTGTAGTGGGCCAGAAACATAATAAATAACTATATTACTGTTAGATTAAGTATATTACTGTAAATATATGTATATCAGTGTACCCATGCACAAATAAAAATGTCACAGGAGCAGGCTAATTAAACACCTTCAGTTTGTAAAAACATAGCCGCTGGCCATCCAGTGACATCTCTTGTTTGTATTTGGACATATCAATTTTTGGAGAAATTGTATTCATAAAAGTTCATTTTAGTTTTCTGGTCAGCTGCTATGTTTTGAAGTTATTATCAGGTGGGCCTCGAGACAGAAAAGGTTGAGATTTTTTTATTGATTTATTCTGTTCCTGAAATGCAATATTCCTTTGCTGGGATCAGCTGCTCTTTCCTGATCTGGCTGGCTCTGAGGAGTCATTTAGCCTGTCAACTTGGAATTAAATATTAACACAAGCTAAGAATAGGGTTTCAGCCAGATAAATGACAAAGTGTTGCTTTATGTGCTTAAATAGCTCCAAACTAACTAGTATATTCCAAAGTTCTTCAGCTAATAGATGGATTCACTTTCTATTTGTGTAAAGGTGTTCCTCGGATCTTTGATTTTGGCTTCAGCAATATCTACTTGACCCCTGTAAGCTCCCTATGTCATACTAATAATAGGCTAAATGATGAGGTATGCTAATGCGGCTGTCTAGTGGTAGCAGGGAATAAGAGGTCTGCTTCAAATAGCTGGGCTTTAATGCGGCCTGCTCCAAACTGTGAAAGTGACACAAATGCAGGAGAATTTGGCAATGTTAATAGTACCACTCCTCTTACTCACTCCACCTTTTTGTTTCACTCATTTTTCAAGTAAACAAGCCTTTTCTCACACACTAAAGTAAGAGTAAATAAAAGAAAAACTTTGAAGGACCAATTGGATTCAAGTGCAGGACCTGCTGTCTTAGTCTGATCCAGATCTGGGTTTGTAAGTCCTGTTTATAATTAACCACATAAAGGATGGAGGGTAGGAAGGATAGGGGAGGTTTCTTTGGGTTTTTTATGATCACCATGGCGAGGATAAAAGAACAAGTTTTTTTGTTGTTTATTTCAGCTTTTCTAAGAAAACTGTCCAGGGTACAATAAAGAGTTAAAACCAGGCTAGCTGTGGTGACGCATGCTGACTGGGGCCTGACAGATTTTCAGAAACTAGTTTAGATGATGTGTGTCCTTGTAATGATGATCATTTAGTGGTTCAGTAGGGACAGCGATTTGTTTTTTCCTGAGACAGATCACACTTGTATTCTCTCTGCTCATGTTTTGTGAGGTATATGTAAATTCTTCCAAAATCCTTTGACAAACTGCTCTAAATGTCTTAGCTGGAAAGTCTAAAGGTTATGTTATGCTAACCTATCCAGAGAGGAAACACAGCTGTGCTTACCAGTGTAGGCCGGTGTAACACATGAGAATACTGTGACCGGATCAATGACGGTTAGCAAGACCAGATTTCCACAAATCTCCTAAAACACTTTGCTAGCTATATAAATACATATAAGAGAGAAATGGATATATTGATCAAATAAGTTGAACAAACCACCTTTTTATTTAGGCCACTGTGCACAAAAGATTAAGGAAGAATAGTTTCTTTTCCCATACATTTGGATTGAGATGAAGAGAGTGCTGAGCCAACCAGAGCTGAAATTTCCCATGTGTTTCCCAGAACAAGTGAAAGTTATTGTGATAACTTGGCAAAGGAGGACTAGCAGGAAACATTGGCTTTAAAATAAGTACCCTTTATTGAACATCACGGCAGGGGTTAAAGAGTGTATTGTCCCTGTGGACACACATACCATGGGCATGTGCTTGTCTCTATGGTTCAAGCAGTATGATACATTAAGAAACTTATAAAAGGATTCCTAAGGTCATGGTTAAGGTCAACCCCTTTCCCTTATTGTTGTAGGCTTTAGATAACTAAATCAGCAGAGTAAAGTGCCAAATATGCTTCAGGTGACATCTCCCATGTGTTATAAGTCAGAATATGCAAATCCGTATGGGTTTCCAGTGCGCATACCTGTTCCTATATATTCTCCATATTTCACTGTCCAGGGTCCCAGGCTTTTCTACTGAAATTCAGACAGGCCCTAAGATCTGAGAGCTTATGGAAAAATTCAGATAATCCTCTGGGCTGCCCCCACTTTCATCTTATAATTGAAGATTTGCTTCTTTTGCTCTCTCTTTCCAAGATGGATGTGTGTGCAACGAGTAGCTAATTAAGCTTGGTCTTTACTCAGACTCTGAATATTAAGCTTGGCTAATCCCAATAAATATGGATGAAATCTCACTAACCGCAGCCCTTTTCAAGGCGTGAGAGTCAAACCTTGACTTTACATCTCGCTTGCACTCTCGGAAACATGGGCACATTCACACACACACTTTAATCAGCTTCGCCCATATGCTAATAGCTTGTTATCACTTTCTGCTTTATAATTAGCTGTTAGCAGACAAGGGAAACGTTTTACAGCTAACTCAAGGGTTGAAAGTTTCACCTTCATTTATCCAGCACTTCTAATGAAAAAATATTCACTGATTTTCTGCCCAGCGATTTGATTGCTTTTTGTGCTATTCTTTACGTACGTGTGCACATTTGTGTTGCTAACAGAGATGGGTAGCAGAGCAACCTAAAGTAAAGAATTAGATGAAAAATGACTCAGGTCCTTTTATAAAAAGCAATTGAAGTAGAAGTACATAGATTCTTAGTCAAACAACCAAGTACTGCACGCGCATCTATAACTTGGCTGCAACTGACTACAACGAATGAAGACTAAGTTGAGTGTTTTCTGGAATGGAATGCTATTTATCCGGCTCAAGGTCATCCCAGTCCTTTCCGTATAACCATTCTGAATGGGAGGAAGCTAAGAGGTATGGGGGAACATAAACAATGGGCAACACAGCAGGATGCCTAAAAAGTTCCTGCTGAGAGACCTCCTCTAACATTTCTCCAACATTCTGTGAAAATTGCTCAAATGTTCTGCAAAGGTTTCCTTCCTGTGTTGCTCCTTCCAGACCGGAATCCTCAACAATGGTCCATTTTAAGTCTTCAAGGTGGCGGGAGGAGTCCATAGCTTAACCCTAAATTGAGAATATTTGATTCAAATGTATAATATATCTACGCATGTGGAAGCGACTGTTCTGTGATACAGGTGGCTATACTTTTGTATGTAAAGTTTGCTGATCCAAACATTGGAGGAGGTTTTATTTTGTCTTTCTGTCCTTTCAGGGCCAGTTTCTCAATCTTACTTCCTCACAGGGACATGAGCAGGTGTTTTAAGTTGGGGGAGGTTATCAGACTCTTTCATTACAACTTGCATATTTTATGTATATTTTATGACAGTTTTCCTAGAATTAGATAATATTGCCTTGCTAACAGTATAACAATAAGTTACAATATTTTACTGTAGAATTTCTAACCAACTAACCAACACCCACATGTGTAAATTGGTCCCCTTTAACTTTTGCCGTGTGGAACCAAGCATCTGGCTTCAAAAGTGCCTCATTGTTGATACTTGTATTAGTACATTTCTTGCCCTTTATTTCTAAAGCACTTTTACCTGGTGGTGGACATCTCTTGTGGAGCTCTGCCTTGCTTTCTTTACCAAGCAGACAGAGATGGGGCAGAGTAATATGGCACTGGGGAGTGTCTTATAGTTTGACTGACAGAAGGTTAGTATAAACACAGACTTGCACTATGCTTCTCCCTACAGTGGTCCAATAAGGGTTCTCAGTGGCATAAATTGTTTGTCTTTTTTAATTCTATTCAAAATTATTTGTACCAGTAATAAAACAAATAAATGAAATTATGCACCTTGAAAGCCACAGATGATTTAGTAGATTTAAATCATCCAGCTTGATCAAAATACTATTTATGATGGTGTCATCAATCAAGTCGACTGATTACTTTTACTTTTATTTTTTATCATTGTTTAAATTAAGCAAATTTTATTTATATAGCCGCATAGACATTAAGTTATGAAGCAGCTTTACTGACGTTATTCTGAGCATGACAAGAGAGCAATACAAGTTAACATGGAAAGATGAAAGTGAAGCACTGTCTGGAATCATGCAGAAAAAAGATCTGAAAGATAAATGTGAAATGTGAATGACTAATGTGAAAAGTCTGTCAGTAAAAACAGGACAGCAGACCACTGAATGTGTCCGACATGTGTTAGGATGACAGGATATCAGATACGAGAACATGATGGGTGAAAGCTCAATGTGCTCAGCATGAGAGTAAAGCAGGAGCTGTCTCTTGCAGAATCTCTGTGTGTAATCTTTGCTACAGCCAAAGTAGATGCTAATAGGTAAGAAGCAAGCCCTAATATCCATCCATTCTGTTCAACAAGCATGTCAGTGTCCAAACACAGAATGTATTTGGTTTGGTGTTGAACAGCATAACAGCTTCTGCCAACCTGACCAACATACCAGCATCCAAAACACAACAAATGTCAGTTTTGGTGGTGAGCAGCAGATCTGTCACATTCTGTGGTAATGCACAGCTATGTTGTACATGAGAAACATAGTAAAGCTTATACAATTTCCAGCCACATTTATGCATCACATTGCATGCATTTTTAATCAGTTCATACTCATACACATTATCTGCAGTCTGACTGAAACTTTAGTTATAGTGGGTTTAGTTATAGCGAATGCTAATCTGGATTGCAAAGTGTAATTTGGAAATATACAGCAGGAATTTGGATTGGGAGTATATAGGGCAGGGAGATGAATTCTGTTGTGTTTGGTAATTTTCTGAAAGCCTTTTTACCAAATCCCTGCAAGCATTAACGGGCCTTACTGGAAACAAACGCGTGGTCACATACAAACGTACAAACGTTTTTAATACAGACTCAGAATCATGGTGTGATATAAAACCATGGTGTGATATAAAAGCCTGAATTCTTTGTTGTGGAAATATTCTTCTATTCCATGTTGACATCATTACATCACACAAAGGTACAATGTATTTGATTCAGATGTGACTGGAAATGCCACTGAAGTACACTAAACTGTTTATGTTCATGGAGCCAGATTGAGATCACTTAGGAGCATATTATCATGCTGTAAAAATCCCTTTTTTATATTTCTTGAATAGTCTTTATATCCCAATGTAAAGCAATCAAGTGTCCTAAAAAGAAAATAAATATCTATGGAGGCCACAGACTGTCAAAACCCTGTATTGACTGAAATTATTGGATGGCCTACCTGCCTGTCCATCTACCTACCTGATGACCTGCACATGGTCTACACATGTAATCGTGTTTGCTCTTGTGTGGAGCCCGTCATACAACTAAGCTGTAGGTGTAAGCGGGCTAGCTGTGTTTATCTTGTATGTAATCTTTCTGCATTGTAGTTTTGAGCAAGTACTCTCTGATGGTATTGTAGCATCACCATGGTGTGCTGTAAGACGTTCAGTCTAAAGGAAAAGAAACTCTGATTGTATTTGTAAACTTTTCCAAGGACCTTTATTTTGAAAAGTCTGAAAACAACAGGATTTTGCCATTTCCTAGTGAAAGGAGGCCAGCAAAGAGTGTGCCTGGTGTTTTGCTGTGATCTTTGGCTGTGTGACGTTACCATATTTGTCTTCTGTTAGTCTATACTGGCTTTGAACGGTGCACCTCTCTACAACACTCCCTGCCAGGACTAGTCATTCCATACACAATGATGTGTTTCATGGAAATGGCTTTAGAAGGAGGACTGAAAGCAGGGCATGTAATGTTCTTTGGTTAGATTTAGCTTACACTTTTTCCAGCATTAACAGACTGTTGCCATGAAAATACACATGGCCCACAACCATAGACAGGCTGCAGCAGATGAAATGATGCCCGAAGTGTGCTTCTTTAACTGCCCAGGTTTGGCGAGACTGTGGCCACAGAGCCTTCAAGGGTTTGACTTCAGTACCTTTAGTTAGGGAACCTAACTGCATCATACCTCTTTAAAAAGATATTTTTACAGTTGTATTGACTCCAGATACGGGTAGTAACTCCAGGCTTTATATTTTATTGTTCTGTTTTAAAAGATTAGGTTTTGAAAATGACCCTTTGTTTATATCCTAATGAATGAAAAATCCACAGTACCTTATTTTCAGATAGCACATCTGCTTGCTTTTCTCTTCAACACTTTTGTAAAGAGTGGTTAGTGTTGATTTGCCAACAACATAAAAAATTGGGTTATTCTCCACTGGCCTGTTTCATCACTAAAACCAATAACCCACTAATGCTTACATGTTGTTTTTCACCCCATACTGTATAATTTCTATCAGCAGCTTCTAAACTACTTATTCCACCGCATCTGGCACCCATAAAACATGCCTGAAAATGTCACGTGTGTTTTTCCCCATTTCGATGTTGGATGTAAACATTAACTAAGGCTCTTGATCCATGTCTAAATGATTTTATGCATTGGCCCGCTGATATGATAGGCTAATAAAATGTGTCATGACAGACCATCAATGGCAGCAGGTCATCTTCAGTCTCAGTGATGAGTCCTGCTTTTGTCGTGATGGTGATTATTTTAGCATTTATTGTTCCGGGTAACCGGGTAATAATGAGTGTCATATAAATTTCTAAACCTAGATTTGATACCTTAACGCCAGTAAACAAAATATGGTTTTGCATGTTCTGTGTGTAAAAGATTAGGGATTTAGTCTTAAGGAAAAGCCCTTTACAGAGTCGATAGCATTTTGTTAGTCCTTTTTGATCAGCTTATACAGTCACACACGTATGCGGTGGCTCAGTCCTGTGCTAGTGATAAACCAGCAGTATAGAGCTTGTGAGAAATAAAAGGGCTGGACTCAGGACTGAAGGAACCCAAGGAAAATGTGTGTGTGCGTAGCTGGAGTCCAGTCTGCATTGTATCATAGCGTGCCTTAGTGCTGATGACATGGGCACTCTGGGATGTGGCTTTGAGGAGATGATGTCATAGGGAGTGAAAATGATTGGCTGTTCTAAACAGCAGAGTTCAGAGTAGAAATCTCTCTCTCTCTCTCTCTCTGTCTCTATCTGTCTCGCTCACACTCTCTCTGTCTCTCTCTCTCTCCCTCTCTCTCTCTCTCTCTCTCTCTCTCTCTCTCTCTCTCTCTCTCTCTCTCTCTCTCTGTCTCTCTCTCTGTCTCTATCTGTCTCGCTCACACTCTCTCTGTCTCTCTCTGTCTCTCTCTGTCTCTCTCTCTCTCTCTCTCTCTCTCTCTCTCTCTCTCTCTCTCTCTCTCTCTCTTTCTCTCCCTCTCTTTCTCTGTCTGTCAGTGAACATATCTGAAACGTAATTAATACGGCCCACTTATACACTATTTTGTGGCAGGAAGGCACCCAGTCATGTCTGAATCAAATGTCAGTAAAATGCTTCCTGGTGAAGTTTTTTTTTAAGGTAGTGTACCCTGCTTTACTGTTCTGTATTCCGTTAGGTCTGCACTGATGCACTTAGCAGAAAACACCAGCACTGGCGCAGTGGACAACACTGCATTCCAAAGCACTGACTTATGAGCACAGGTAGCAAGGCATTGAGACATCTGCCTTCAGTTTTAGAAGCAACCTTTCTTTCTCTCTCTCTTCTGTCTTTGTTTCTGTGTAATTCACTTTTGCTTTTTTCTTGATTTGTGCTTTATTTGCTTTGATCATAAATTATTTTCTTTGGTCACCTGGTTCTTTTAAAACATGTCAAAAGGAGTGTATATATATACAGTACAAAGCAAGAGACCACCTTTCTTGGGTTTGTTTTTTTTGTTGTTCTTTAACATGTCCCTTATGCATAAGTTACCAATTTATCAGTGTCAGAAAACAACAAGAACCAAGAATGTACAAAGAATTCTTAACAACGAAAAGCAATATCAGATTTTCCAGTATGTACTGGGTCTACTTATTACCTTTATTATATATTTAATTTGTTCAGGCTTTCAGTTTTTTTTAAAGAACTCTGCAGGAATATTTTTCCACACCTTCATAGTTCATTCTTAGAAATTGGCAGCATTTTCTGCTTCTGACAGTCCAAGTAGTCCCAAACACATTCAAGTTAAGGTCTGGACTCTGGAGTAAGCCAGTGCATTGTTCTGAACATGCCAGCTTCTTTTGTAGTTATTAATTTATTTACTTATTTATTTATGTCTACATGCTTTTCTTGTTAACAGATTTTTGACACTTTTTCTTGAAGTAGAGGAATGGACAAAAACATTTGGGAATGTTCAGATCTCAGGCAGGAGTGAAGCTGCATTTTCTCCTCCCTCTTAAAGTTGAAAGTACTCTTTATCTGATGGATTGGTCTGTTTCAGTGGTCTACCAGGTCTAGCACAGTTAGGAATCTCATTTTTCTACATTCTTATAGCCATTTTCTTTTGGCTTCTTATCTTATATATGTCTGTAGAAATATCTCCAGAAAAATGTTTGTACTTAATGCCTGTGTTCATAGGAATCTCGATAAATGGGTGGTCTGAGAATTGACAGAGTAATCATCCTTAACACCAGAGGGTGCCAGAATTACATTATAGATTAGTAAGTACACTCATTAAAGTGGTAGAGGAGATGTGTGAGTCCTGCTCATTTTGTTCTTACACTTAAACATGTTCATAAAGCATACGAGTGTTCAGATGTAACCAGTTACAGTATTTTACTGTGTGCTCTTGGCCTAAGCAATAAGATGATTACTTGTTTAAAAAGCACTAATCTAAAATGAGTTAATCTGGTGTATATATAATACTGTGCTTGGTGCAAAGATGCCCCCAAGACATCAATGAGAGCCACAGAAGCCCCCCCCCAGTGGCATGAGGGTGGTGCATCTTTGGGCTCTGCCTCCGGCTTTGCCCCGAGGCCACTGTGTTACAGTGCTGCTTAAAGTTGGAACACATTTTATTCTTTTGTCATTTTTTTTCATAAATGTGGCCTAAAACAAAGTGATCCAACATTAAATGTCTTTGTTGGTAAAAAACATGTGAACCTTTAGAATTATCAGTGGTAATTATGCACAGGTCAATTTGGATAGTGTGGAAGACTCTCAATGTGGAAGAGAATTCAACTTCCCAGGAGTGATTATCCAACAAAAAATATTCCCAGGCTAAGGAGATCATTACTGAACAAGGACTAACAAGGAACACCTGGGAAGGGAAGGAGCTACAAACTAAGGACAGGTGAGGGGCCTGACAAGAGGGCGGAGATAGGATAAGCAATAACCAAAACCAACAGAAGCAGATGACCACCATTGGCTAGAATTAACATTTTTCAGAATATAATTAATTAGTAACACTACATTTTTTATTATGTTTTGTAAAATATGACATTAAATAATATATTGCCTGTAAACATAATAAATTATTAGTATATTACTCTTTTAGTCTACCTTTAAATTATGTTTGGAATCAAATTATATAAATTTATTCTCATTTCTTCTTCTGTTAAACTTAACCAAAATCACCACCTGAATAAAAACTGAATCTGAGTAAATGTAATGTTAGTCAAAAATATCAGAATATAGAGCAAACATATGTTGTTTGCTTTATATAAATAAGAATTTAAAGCAAACAACATGCATTTTTATTATTAACTAGTCATAACAGTGATCATTTTAGAATCAATGTGCATCAGTAAAAAATTATACTTGTGAAGCCACTTTGGAAAGCATCAATTAGATCATCAGCCAGCAGCAAACAGATTTTATTTCACCATGTTGCATGTGTGTGTTACTGCCCTCTCTTGGCTGGTGATGACACAAGTGTGGTGTGTCATGACTAATTTTACAGACCTGCACTGTGTGAGAAAAGTCTTGGTGCTCTTGGGTCGAGGAGGATCTGAATGGAAACTTTCTGGCTATGTTTAATCATTCAGATTAAAAAGACACTGAACTAAATGTTTACTTTAGTAATTAGTGCCATTATTATATTCCTTATTTCTGCTAGCCTGTTTATGGGACTTCGGTAGTATATGGGTTGGCTGATTAAATAACAGTGGTCCAGTGTGACAGAAATGCAATTTCCAATAAATTAGACAACTATAGTAAATAAATGATAAATGGCACCTTCTTTGTGTGTGTTTTGCTCATAATTCAGGAATACCATATATTGAAGCATGTGTACTTGTCGTTCGCCACAGTAGACCTGGGCACACGTATGTGTCCTTGTGATCCTGACCAGTAGCCTTTCAGAACTGTTCGTTTCCGGTTCACTTCTCTGCCACTAAGCATGACACTCTGTATTTTCCCACCACGGCAATAGGAAACAACGCAGAAGCAGAGCTAAAAGTGATCCAAAGTGCTTTCTATGAAACATTTGTTTGAAGCTCTTGGTAGGCCCGCAGGGCAGAATCACTTTGCAGTGGTGCTTCAGTTTTACAGGCCTTTGAACTACAATAATGCAAGAAGGCCACACCTACTCAAGCACAGCAGTATGTACACATATCATGCTCTCTGTTTATTAAAGCTGGTCATGGGTGGGGGTGCTCTTGTGCTTTTGTGGTTCTTTATTATGTTTCGATATGGAACAGTAGTTCAGCCAAAAATGAAATTCACACTTTTTCTTCTGTATGGATGTTATAAATTTCCTGTCTGCTTTTGTAGATGCCATGGCACTGTTAAAGATTACTTCAAGCTGTACTATGTAAATTTTCAGGATTTAGGGTTCTGGAGACATGTGTGGCGGAAATATGCAGCGTGCAAAAGAATATTTTGTGTTGTTGGTGAATGAGATGTCGATGAGGGTTGTGCTTTAAACCTCTTCCCTGAATGGATGTGTCTAATGATTGAGTACAGCTAAAGATCCCGCCAAGCCTTTTTTGCATGTGTCATTAATTACGTAAAGACATGCTCCAAAAACCTTTGAAAGCTTAACAGATTCCTCTGAATTACACCTTTTAAATTACTTATTACATTTAAGTCAGTCATCCAAGCTCACATATATCTGTCCTCATAGTCTCCATTTGCATGACACAGGATTAGATGCACGTACATACTGCCCTTAATACTACATCAATGTTGCCAAACACTGTAATGGTTTTGTGTCAGGCTGTGATGGAGGGACTATGGGTCATCTGTAGTGACAAATCCCACGTTTGTCTTGGTAAAGATGACCAACAAATCTGTTTGCGCAGGTACAGCACCAAAATGAATAGTTTGCTGTCACACGCACACATGTCCAGAAGGCCTGGTGTCATTGTGTAGGGTGCAGTTTTATACAATGCCAGATCCCAGTTGCTCTTAATTACTGGCACTTTGACTGTGTTAATTAACGTTTGTCAAACATTAAGGTATGCTATCTCAAGAGCTTGCCTTGAACACACAAATACTATGACATGGCCAGGTGCATCACCTATCTCTTATCTAATGTGTGGGATGCTATTGGACATGCTATCAACACTCCATCCCTACCGCAAAATCTGCAGGAACAGCGTGAGAATATCCATGCTCCATGTCGAGATGTCTGGCATGTTGTGTTAGCTATACTTCAGTGGCTCTTCAATATGCCACTTTCTACTACCATTGTTTGTCTATGGAGATTGGATGGCTATGTGCTTGACTGCATACAGAGAGAGAGAGAGAGAGAGAGAGAGAGAGTGACCATGCTTGATGTTCATTTACACAACACTGGTTCACACTAACACTTGAATATATCTATTTTCTTCTATCCCTTCCCTTAATACTGCATTCCTCTTTTCTCTTTCAGTCTTACTATATGATGTAGTAATTGATGCTTTGAACACAGTTGAGGCTACTGCAGTGTAATACAGGCCTGTTCCTACAGTCACATTCTCAATGTTGTTTTAGCTATGTCCACCAGGGGGACACACACAGCTACACACCAGCACAATCATTTGGTCTTTGTGAGTGTGTTTCGCAGTGCGTGGTCTTTCATTACTTGTCGATTGACACCCATGCTGATGGGGTGTGTGTGTGTTTATGCAGAGAGGAACTGTGTGTCGGTCTCTGTGTCAACAGTCACCCTGCCAACCAAAGGGCTTGAGGACCCCTGAGGGGATGAGATTGGGAACCGCCTGAGAACAGCTGCTCACTTATACACACCCACACCTTGGCCGCAAGAATTGCAGTTTGATTATATTTGGAGCTGAATTCTTGGATCATTTGTCACACAGCAAGAGAGGAGACATTTAAGCCTGTGTGTGTCTAGGAAGTGGAAAAAGAGAGACTTATAGTAGAAAGTCAGAAAAACCTGACCTGGGCTTTGTGGATGAAAAACGCAGAATAAAATATCTCTCTGTCTTGGCACATAGTCAGGTAGGTCTCTCTGGCAGGTGTTCAACATCACACACGCACACAGGCCAGTGAAGAGGCTTCACTCTGTGGCATAAAGAATTTCGTTGTAGGGGGTTCTGGTTAAAGGTTGCAGGGATCAACTAGGAAGAATTATATCCCAGAGGCATTGTTATAAAGCTGGGAACCACCACCCACTCTGTTCATATCTCCCAACAACAGAGAAAACACGTTTGCTGCCCTTGCATTTACCTGTCTGCTGTCCATATAATCGCATTATGCAATTCCTTCAGGATCAAAAACGTCTTCCCCTATCTTATCTTATCTTAGTTCTTCAAATGACATATAGACAGAACTTCCAGTGAATCAAACAGACAACCCTGCTAGAAATATCTGATTAGACAGGCTGGTGTGGCTGCTTACAAGCAAAAGCAACATACTATGCTGCTGTGTTGATCATTACCAACTGAAAAATAATATACTAGTCCCCATGAAAACCAGTATATGTTGTGTTTTGGATGCTGGGATGCTTTTAAAAAGAGTCAGCGTGAAGCTAGCAGGCTTAGCTCAGTGCTAGATTGGATTTTGATGTCAGCTAAAGCTAATAATCTTTTAATACAGGCATTTTAATCTTGTAACAGGCATGCAAGTAACATTGTTTACTTCATACGTCTCGCTTTAAAGACTTGTTTATTATTGAAGAGTTAGTTAGTTAGTTAGCTTTATGTTATACCCAGTTACAAAAAGAATATAAACTGGTTTGTTTGTATTCTTAGCAGCAAGCAGTGTTGTTTAAGTTGCTGTTCATAGTTTGGCAGCATTTTATGGGTTTAGATTGCACACGTATAATTCTTCTGAAGCTCTGTGCTGTTTATGCTAATATGTTCATACCTCACGTAATCGCACTGGACACCTGTATGACCATACACTTCCATAAACCTGTAAATTCAGGAACTCCCTTCACACCATGGCCTTTGGCTTGCCCAAATGCAATAATTTCTTTTTGCTCATCATTAACATCTGCTTTGCACCCATTTTCCACACATCAAACGAGACATTCACTGCACGTTTCCCACCTCCTCTCAATCTTTGAATCCCGCCGCACACCCGGCAGGTATTTATATCTCTGCAGTGTCTGCAGAAGCCTGAAATTACTACCACCACAAAAAGCAAGGTGACTAATTTTTTTGTTACATCTTTACTTGGTAGTAGTTCCAATAACTGCATGTTAATCCAGAATGGCTCAGTGGCATTTAATGGGATAAAATGAACATACATAAGCACACGTTTCTTTAACTTCGCTAAGAACAGCGATGAAGACATTAACTGGACATTACACTCATAATCTTGAATTTGCATGAAAAAAAAAGTGGATGCCAATTAATGGCCACAGCAGATTATGGAAGCATACCAGTAGCACTAATTCAAATCCCTTCTTAATTCTTAAATGCTTTCTTTTAACGCTTTGTTATTTTTGGTTTCAAAGTCCAATTCAGTTTTGCAGTTTTTTATTGTCATTTGGTACACTTGCATTGACATTACATTTATACAAAAAAATTTATTCTTTATAACAAGATTTATTCACAGCCCACATTACAAATGATCTTCTGCACATTATCAGCAATTACACATTTCCACCAGAGAGGTCTCTAAATCCTAAATAATGCAAGGGAATCCTTAATAAGGTGGAGGAAAGGATACAGCAACACCCTAAAGTTCATCTTATATTGTGAGAGCAGAAGACATTCTATATTCAATGGAATCAGACTTTTTTTGTTTAGCTGTCAGAAACCTACCAACCCACCCAGCTCATAACTGCACACACACTCTTTAATTACAGTCAAATTCCTCTTTCAGCTTGTGTGCATTCTCTTATTTAAATTCCTGCTTAAATATAACAGCTCACATATGGCTTCATTAAGATGTGATTACTCTGCAGTCAGGGCTCCACACTGAGATAAGAAGCTTGAAAGCAGAATTCTCTACAGCCGGTCATTCATTCAGCCTTTTACACACATACATCTCTCCCTTTCTAGCTCAGCTTGGCACTATAGTTGCCTGTTAGAGTTCGGGGCCCAGCTGTGCCTCTAAGAGGATTTGCACTTTATACAGGCATTTTACTGTGGAACCACAACATGCAGTACAAACTCAAAAGGATAAAACATGATTACAAGTATCTGTATTAGGGGCCTGTATGTTAGCTAGGTATGGCTAGGTCAGCATTAAATATTTTTCCCTTCTCCCAACACAGCTGATAATTGAGTAACTCTGTTAAAGGTGCCATAAAGTGCACTTTGTGAGCATTTTAATTAGCTCTCTGGTGTTCTACATTGAAGGTAAGTGACTTGGGTCAGAGATAAAAATATTCCAATGCGGTTTTACACACTCATTCACAACCCTGTGATTTGTTCTAAAATGAAACAAGCTGTTTTGCCTTTTATGGTGCCCTCATTAATATTTTAATGAGCTCTGCTCTGATAGGCTGGTGTAGAAGCAATATGTCAAAAAGACACAGGCAGAGTAATTGAGGTGGAATTACAGATCTCTTCCCCTCTCTATACTGCATGAAGCTTCAATATTAGTATTCATTATCTATCTAGGCCAGTGAAGTGCATGTTTCAATATATATTGCTCCTCACTACAGCCACAAACACAACACAGTGCCGTATATATATATACGTATATATATTTATATATATTTACCGTATATCACACACAGAAATTGTTTGTTTATATGTTTGTGTGCATTTGGAAGAAAAGAGAGAAGGAGACAGTACGCAAGTAAAAAGAAATACATAACTGGCCGTGTGTCTGTGAAAGAGAGAGCAAGAAAGAGCACGAAAGAGAAACACGTGCATATTCTCTGATAAACTAAGAAATACAGGAAGACGCACCATGTACCAAAATGAACTACTAAATATAAAGTTATGTTGAAGAAATGTCTAAATGTCAGGTATTCAGTACTGTAGACATGACTACATTTCAGCTATTTAATAATCTGATGTGATAATAATGATGAATCTATAAATACCTGCGTGGTGTGTGACTGTGATTCTTGCCACTTCTGGTAGACCCATATAACCATACAATTCCTTCACACTAAGCCTTTTGGCATGCTTAAATGCAGTCACTCCTTTAAATCATTAACATCTGCTTTACAACCAATTTTTTTTTTACACATGCAATGTACTAACTGAATCATGCCAAACACCCAGCAGATACTATATTGCCAAAAGTATTCACTTGTCTGCCTTCATACTTATATGAACTTGAGTGACCCCACATTCTTAACCCATAGGGTTTAATATGATTCCCGCCCACCTTTGCAGTTTTAACAGCTTCAACTCTTGTGGGAAGGCTTTCCACAAGGTTTAGAAGTGTGTTCAGGAGAGTTTTGACCATTCTTAGAGTAGCGCATTTGTGAGGTCAAACACTGGTGTTGGACGAGAAGGCCTAGCCCGCAGGTATTCTATCGAGTTAAGGTCAGGACTCTGTGCAGGCCAGTCAAGTTCTTCAACACAACTTTGTCATCCATGTCTTTGTGGACCATGTTTTGTGCACTGGTGCGCAGTCATGTTGGAGAATGGAGTGCCCATCCCCAAACTGTTCTCACAAAGTTGGGAGCGGAAAAAATCCAAACTCGTTTGGTATGCTGAAGCATTAAGAGTACCTTTCACTGGAACTAAGGGGCTGAGTGCAACTCCTGAAAAACAACACAACACCATAATCCCACCTCTACCAAACTTTACACAAAGCACAATGCAGTCAGACATGACCGTTCTCTTGGCAATCACCAAACACAGACCTGTCCATCGGATTGGCAGATGGAGAACCGTGATTCGTCACTTTAGAAAACCTGTCTCCACTGCTCTAGAGTCTAGTGGCAACGTGCTTTACACCACTGCATTCGACACTTTGCATTGCGCTTGTTGATGTAAGGCTTGGAAGCAGTTGCTCGGCCACGGAAACCATTTTATGAAGTTCCTCAGTTAATATGAAGGCCACATTAGGTTTGGAAGACCTCTGCACACTTACACGCCTGCCATTTTACATGGCCTACAAACTGGCTGAGATGCTGACATTTCCAATTGCTTGACTGTGGAATATTCAGTAGCGAGAAAATTTCATGACTGGACTTGTTGCACAGGTGGCATCCTATCATGGTACCATGCTGGAATTCCCTAAGCTCCTGAGAGCAACACATTCTTTCACAGATGTTCACAGAGGAACTCTGCATTTGGTTTTGTACACCTGTGGCCATGAAAGTGAACACCTAAATTCATTGTGTGGATGGGTGAGTGAGTGTTTTTGGCAATATAGTGTATTTATAGCCCCATCTTCTTGCAGCTTGTGCAATGCTGTCTGGAGGACCCTAGTTACTACATCTTAAACAATTTTTTGTAAAGTGATTTTAGATAGAGATACTATAGTCTAGCAGTGTTGGAAGAGAGAGAAGATATATTGAGGCTGGGGCCAACTGTCTTTTTGTATGCAGTGACTACAACTGCCAACTACAACTGATTATTAAAGAACAATGACTTGTTCAAACGCAGTGTTTCTTTTATTAGGAGTAATTGCTACAGTACTTACGCATGACTCCCAATTCTCATGCGTTAGCTGCGAGACTAATCTCACACTCTCATGGCACACTCAACATTTCTCACACATAAGTTTCTCTCATATAAGAAAAGTTTATATTATTGTATTATTACTGTGTATTATTTTGATTATACACAGCAGTACAGAGCCCTTGTCAGAGAAGGTTGACTATTATCAATGCAAAACAAAAGCAGAACATACGTGCCTTCAGCCTTTGCTGCTCTGAAGGTTTAAATGTTGTCACTCTTTATGAAGTCACGTAATGTGACACAATTTTACAGGTACATTAAAGTTGCACTATGTGATTGAGTGATATTTAGGAATACTGAGGTAAAACAAGAAATAAAAGGAATCAGACTCAGATTTTGAGGAGGCTTTCGCAGGACACCATATGTCTTTACATATTAACAAATCACATCCACAGCCTCAAAATAAATGTCATACTGTGTGTTACATGAGTGTTTAAAGCTCACAAGCAAGAACTTCATTATACAGATGAAGAGCTGATGACAATAGTAGCTAATTCAATTGTCCAGAACCTTGACTGAGGTCCATGCAATAACACATTTGCACCAAAGAGGTCTCCAAATTCTCAAATTTGTCACATAGTGTAGCGCTAAGCAAAAAGCTAATTACACTTGTGTTAAATGTTAAATTACATCATATATATTAATATATTCATATAATATATGGATTTAAAATTAAATGATGTATATAGAGTTGGCACAGAAATTAAAATGGAACATGGTAAGAATCCAAGGAGATTTCCTACTGTAGCTCAGATATGTAAATGAACTTAAGCGGAAGCTATTTTATATCTGCTTTGTGGACAGGCTTAGCCAGCCTGAAGCCTCATGCATGTACTGTTGTACCTCTTGCTTCTGCTAGGGCCTCACTCAGATACACATTACATTTTAATAGTCCACCATCACATTTCCCTTCTATTACGATTTGTAATGGGCTTTATTTTCAACCGCCTGTATGGCCTTCTCACCATATTGGAATATGTGATCCTGCCTTAGAATCATACTGAACATAACTTATCCATCATAATGTACATAATCCTGACACATGTTTAACATTGTTGACTGGCTTATCTCACAGGTCTTCTTTTGGGTTTTGGTTCTTCTCAGTGGTTAATCTTCATGCATTTTGGCACTACTCTAAGGACATTGTACAAGACTACAGGACACTGGGAAAAAAAGTTCTTCAGCCTAATAAGAAATTGTAGTGCACAACTGTTGTGGGGAAGGTTGACCCTGTTAGGACAGACTGAAAGGGATATTTTTTGTGTTTTGCAGAGAGATGCTTTTGGGCATTCGACTGTATTACACTGCGTGTGTGTTTGTGGCAAAGAAAAGACAGAGCAATGTTAGAAAGTATCATTTTGGCAAATAGAGTTAATTGTCTCCAGTTTTCCATCAGCAGAGGATGTGGTTTGGCCTTTTGGGAGGAGGACATAGAGGAGTCATGCCGGGTGGCAACAGCACGCAACAAAACCAGTACACATGTGCATAGGTCCAATATGCTCAATATTTTAAGAATACATGTAAAGCATTAAGTTGAAATTGAAAAATGTATGTGTCATTGTCACAAGCTGTTACCATATGGGAGAAACTTTTATGTTATATTTTGTAACCTCACTCAGACAGTGTTTTTTTTTTTTTTTTAAGTTGTGTATAAACATGAGTTATACACACGATTAGAAAGTACTAGAGGCCTACTACTAGAGGTCTCACCATGTGACGTGTGAAAAATAAGTATATCATGTAGCTTAAAAAGTCTTTAAAAAGAGCATAAAATACATTTACGTATATTCTAGTAATAGGGAGTCTAAGTAAAAAGTTACCATATGACCATGCGATCATGCAAAGGGACATATTCAGTCTATGTTGAATATAGACATACTAGCAGAAATCATCATGTCATTAGACAGAAGTATTTAGATTAACCAGTGATAACTGATGACTACTGTTAGAGGCCTAGCAAAAAAAACCCAAAAAGAAATAAATCTATAATAACCATTTGTTACCATTACCATCATTGTTACCATTAATAACCTCTAAGAACCTTTAGGAAAGGGTTTGCTTATTTCTCCAAGATGATATCAAGCCAAATTCTGGCCTATAGTAAAATACTCTAGGGTTAGGATTATGGCTGCTGAAAAGCATTTGGTGCATTATGAAACCTAAAAAACAGAAGAGACCCCGGAATGTAGAGCAGCTGAAATCCTATAAACCGTGCACCAACTTTTTTGGAACTTGTTTCTGGTTGTTTCTTATATTTTTTCAAAAATAATAATATTTTTCAGTTTTAACATTTGCTATATTGTCTTTGTACTACTTTCAATTGCATATAAATGATTTGCACATCACTGGATTCTATTATCCTTTTACATTTTGCATAGCAACCAATTTTTTTTTAAATTTGGTTGTAGTCAGAAATTTTATTTTGTTTGTTTATGCAGACTATGCTCAGAGGATTATTGTGTTTGTTTGCTTGTGTGTGTGTGTGAGAGAGAGAGAGTGCTTGTGTGTGCGTGCGTGTGCGTGTGTGTGTTTGTATGAATGTATGTATATGAATGTATGTGTGTGTGTTTCCATGTGTTAGTGATTAGTCTTCACCTGTCAGAGATGTGACTGAGTCTAAGCTGCCTGGACTATTCTCAGTTACACACACACACACCACACACACACACACACACACACACACACACCACACACACACACACACCACACACACACACACACGCACACACACACCACACACACACACACACACACACACACACACACACACAAAAACATACATTCCTGACTCTCTCTCCATCTCACAGTTCTCCAAAATATATTTAGCTTAATTATTTTAAGAAACTAAATCAAACCAAGGGGTATTTATTTTTAACAGACAATTTCAAGACTGTAAACGTTATTTTGACAAAGTATCGATTTAAAAAGCTTGGGGGGTTAGACTTCTGCTGGTTTGCATCAAAATGCAACTTCAGTGAACCCAAGCTCACCAATGTCACTGTAGGAAAAACAGCTTCAGACAGTACATGTACAACCCTGTGGAAAACCCTGAGTGGTATATTTATTTATTAGTCAAAATGGCCACGAAGCTTATTGTCATGAGATCTAGAGACTATTATCCTTATACAAGTGAATTCATTTAAAGGGCTGTTATATTTCTTACTGGTTTTCATAGCTGTAAGGCAAACAGTCACACAAGATTAGCAAAACCTTCAGATGAACAGTACTTAAAGCTTTCATCTTTTAGAGAAAGAGAGAAAACTCAAGCTCTCAAGTCCACTTTTGAACAGATGTCAGGAAGTTGTTAATGAGAAAAGAACATAGACAAAAAAAAAGAAACTCTGCTAGCCCAACAAAGAAGCTGTTGGTGTTCTCAGAACAATGCCTGCTCTCCCCTGAGCGTAGAAATCTTCTTCACTATATGTTTGGGACTACTTGGATTGTGAAATGCAGAAAATGCCCCAAACTTCTAGTACTGAGCTTGGATCCTGGAAGGAATTTGAATAAATATTCCAGACTTCTTTGAAAAACTGAAAGTTTCCTGACAGGGAGAGTGGACACACACACACACACACACACACACACACACACATATGTATGTATGTACTGTATATATAAATATATAACAGATCTAAACTCAGTCATGCACACAGTAAAACTGAGGAAGCTGACCTCTCCAGCTGCCTTACACACACACACACCAAACTTTACAGTCCTAGCCCTCCACTGATATAAAAACTCTTCCTGTGCGTGTCCATTGAGGGAAGTGTTTGAATGTGATCTAACCTGGAGGATCACGGAGAGTGAGAGTGTTAAAGAATGAATGTGTGTTTATATGTGTGTGTGTGTGTGTGCGTGCATGTGTGTGTGTGTGTATATGTGTGTTTGTGCGTGTGTGTATGTGTGTATGTGTGTGTGTGTGTGCGCGTGACACCTGTTGGCTAGCAAAAACTCTGTCCCCTCTTTTAGCAGACCCTGGGAATGAGGTCACACACCCACACACACTCAAATACACACAAGACAACCAGCTGAGGGTGTTTGGAAGCCGAAGGTACCTTTGGTTAAAAAGCCAGTCAGACACCGTCTAGACTGAAACAGTTTGACCGTTTGACCATTCGCAGCAAAAGAGACCCAGTCTTACAGACTGTTCACTGAGCTGCTCTCACTAGAATGGACACGATAGATGAAAAAGGAACAGGAGATGAAGGTAAGCAAGGCAGAGCACAGTTTGTTTTTAGTGCATTCCTGGGACGAAAGTGACTTTGCAGAAAAATGTAGTTTTGATGTTTTGAAAGAAGAAAACATTTTCGTTACGGATGTTAAGCTTAGATTTATGGTAGATGTTAAATAGATAGATATATAGATATATATTATACGAGCATGATGACTGCCCTTTACATTGTGTGAAAAAATCAAAGTGAATAAACCAATAGAAATGCATTAGAATTGTCCTTACATTAACTTATTGTTTTGGAGATACTTATTTTTAATATCATATGCCATATTATTTTTAGACACAGATACCCACTTAATGCTACACAATAATATACAATATGCATAACCACACGTAAAAAAACACAATTGTGAATGTATGGGATTGTGTGTGTGTGCGTGTGTGTGTGTGTGTGTGTGTGTGTGTGTGTGTTGTGTGTGCGTGTGCATGTGCGTGTGGCCTATAAATAGACCTGTCAGCTTGTTTGCTGCCCTGTGACACTGCACTTGTAGGCTTAGCTCAGGAAATGTGATATT
Organism: Prochilodus magdalenae; assembly: GCA_024036415.1. Lineage (NCBI taxonomy): Eukaryota > Metazoa > Chordata > Actinopteri > Characiformes > Prochilodontidae > Prochilodus > Prochilodus magdalenae. The sequence goes on along the minus strand of JAMWET010005933.1, from coordinate 204,741 downwards.
GAAAGCATAGGTCACTTATGTTGTCCCCCAGCCAGCATGTTAATGTACAGCTTACTAGGGCTACACCCAAATTCTTTGCAAATACCTGTAGTATTGCAATACTGTATTTAGATTACCAAGTTAGTTCCATGTTCTTTAGTGGTCTTTCCAGTAGAATACCCTTTGGATGTGATAGAAGAGGAGATTCACAACATGAATATATACCTGAAAAGAAGCAATCATGTCAACATTGCCACAAACAACTGAGGCTGTTTTGAAAGCAAAGATAGGCCCCACTCAGTATCAGTGAACTGTTCCTACACTAGTACACATTGAGTGTATATGTCCAAAAGTTTTTGGCACATGCTCATTCCAACATCTGCTTTTCAAGTCATAAGTTTATAATAGATGTTGCTGTGAGGACTTTGTTGCATTTAGTTGCAATAGCATTAGTAGGTTTTTAGTGCTCGGCTGGTGCTTGGAGCGCAGAAGTTATGGTGCTCGGACACCGTTTTTTCATGCGTAATGTTCTATACTAGCTGTGATCTGTACAAAAAGTAATAGTGGTACATGCCCAATGTCTGGAAAAGGAACATTTTGTAAAATGAAAGAGGGAAACATTTATAGAATATTCAAACTTCAACCACATAGACACATATTTGGATTTTAGAAATACAATGACATTGATCAATGTTGTTCATTTCATTTACTTCGTATTACCAAAGTGTCCATTGTCATAAATGTCCACATACTTTAAGATCTGGATACTTGTCTGTAATAGTATCAGCATGCTGGCTTCAGGCAGGAAGAATTCAAAAACTCAGTAGGGGGCTTTTATCTGTAAGATAAATCTGGATGAAATATTTTTTTAAACTCCTGGCTGGTCCTAACCATCAGAGCTTTTCTCAGCTGACAGAAGGCTGCATATCTCATAAGGTCATGCATCTCTATGACATCGTATCAGTTTAAGTCCCCATTACTGTGAGGAATTGCTGCATTTGGTCTAAAACTGCATGTGCCAAAAACAGAGAGGCAGTGCGTGCATCATGGTGACTTATTTGCGTGTGTGTGGGTGTTGGGTTTATAACCAAGCGTACTTTTGCTGATAGAAGCCTTTTCTTCTACTCAATTGAAAGACAATCAAAGCAGTTCCTAGCTTGCCGAACTTGGCGTTATTGTGACAGTGTGCCAAACAAGTTAAGCAAAGGCCACAAACAAACAACAACGTTGTCATTATCTTCATGTTTTTTATTGGAACTGCCAAACTAAACAAAATTAAAAACTTCATAAATTACTGGAATATCTAAGGCTTTATTTTGTTACACATATTTTGTGTTTTGTATGCTGGTTTGCATCAATGAAAGTGAATATGCTTGTCATCCAGAACCATTAGAACCAGCATATCATCACCAAAACCAACAACAATATTTTGTTTCAGATGTTGGCACGTTGACATGCAGGTTCATCCTTTGCAGGCAATTTGTCCATTACTCTTTCATGAACACTATGACCAGCACCAAGCTGTCATTTTTCATGATCCTCATCTTAATCCCAGCTATTCCCTGTATTTTTCCAGAGCCTCTAAAGGGAAATCTAAAGGTGACCTCTCCCGAAGACATTGACCATCTTCATCGCAAGCAGCTAGCTGGGGGAACTGCTTCGTCCGGAGTGTCACCTAACAGCTCGGGGGCACGCGGAGACTCTAAAGGGAGCCGGGTGGGAGCATCCCGCCGACACACTCTAGGAGGGGCACGGAGCTCACGAGAAATTCTCGCCATGCAGCCCTCTGAAATGGACAAGAAGAGAGAGGCCTTCCTGGAGCACCTGAAGCAGAAGTACCCACAACATGCTTCAGCCATCATGGGCCACCAAGAAAGACTGCGAGAACAGGTCAGCTGCTCTTTTAATGATGAGTGTGTATATACTGTGCTTTTGGGAAACTGGGGCATTATTAATTAGAACAGTGAAACATATAAACATGCAGAGTAAGGATTCAAATCAAGAATGAATAAGTTTATTCTTAATGAGTATTACAAGTTGACAGAAGATTTTTTGCTCCCTGTTTCAGATGTGTATGTTTGGTCACCAGCTTTAGCTTCTGGTGGCTGTTAAGCAAAGAAAAAGTCGCCTAGTTGATCTTTAGAAGAAGACAGCAAAAACGCAGATACAGGACAAGATTTAACTGACTTATTTTTTAGTTTTAATCTGTGTGATAAAGCATGTCTCTCAACCCAACAATATGCCGTGGTAGGGGGTGCCTTTTATGGGTAGTGTTGGGCAAGTGGTCATGAGGCCTGGAAGAAATATTGCTCAGTACATAAGTTCTTTCCCGCTTCACCTTTATTTACACACCAACGACTACAGTTATATACATATTTACACGTGTACACACACTCGAAAAAGAATAAAACGAAAAAGTACTGTCTACTGGCTAGAGATTTAAGACCAAAAGACTGCAAAGTCATATGGATCCTACTCCTGTTCACATTTAGTCCATGCTGTACTGAAAGAACCACACTGTACCCCCAGAAACACCACATAAAAGTGGGCTGCCCCTCCACTAAACCATCAGTGGCCTGAGATTATACTGGAGTTCTCAACACTGGGTTGTCCTTTTTTACCTGTTACGTTTTTACCTCCTCTTCTGCAGAGGTTGGACTCACCCAGGCAAGTAAAACTTAGGTGAACCTTTCAATTCTCTTTTGACCCTTTATCTACAAGGTTGATCAGTTCACAGCTTAGTATATACAAGCACTAGTTATTTTGTGATGTGCAAGGGACCTTACATCACCACAATCTGTTTTAACAAATTTAGCAGAATTAGTCAGTTCATATTACAAAGCATTGGTGCAATATGATATAAACTTTACCAAAGTTAAAGTTTACCAGCCATAAAGTTTACCAGCCAGTTACAGAATTTGATCAAAGTTGGTGGGAGTTTTACACAGGTCAGCATCACTTGTTGTGTGTGGTCAACCACCAAAACATAGCCATCCACATGGTCAGATACCCAGCAATGATAAATGATTAAAGGATGACTAATACAAATTGTTCATCAACAGAGCTGCAGTCTCTCTGCTCGTTTCCATGTTTTTACATACCCTCCTCCACATGGCCTGTTATTTTGTATCCGGGGAATCCCCCACACCATCTTAATGGTCATTTCATTACTTTATTGCTTTAGCTCAAATGAAGTTTGTTGGATGATCTCTCTGAGGGGTGAGCAATCAAGTAAGCATGCCCAGCCACAGCAAAACCTGCCCTGAAATTACTGTGACCTGGAGTGTTTACCCTTTCAAAACCAAAAAAGGAGAGCAAAGCTGGGTATTAGCCATAAAGCAGACTTGACTGCTGATACAACAAGGCCACACAACTGACAACAACAAAAAGAAAGGCACTACACCATGGGACAACTCCAAATTTTATAGATAAGCAAAGCCATTTTTCACAGATTTTATGTGAATATATATTTTTACAAATTAAATATTAAAAATGATATAATGTTTGCATGACTGACTGCCAGTGAGTAGATCTCACTCTTAATGACATTACAGATGTCAACTGATTGTAAATGCATTATATATTTGTAACTTGTTTGTAATACTGACACATTGGCCCTTATGTTGCTTGTGCTACACTCCATTTACAGTATAACCCAGTATAACCATAGTATCATTTTTCTTAACATTCATTCTCATGGAATTTTTTTGTCCTTTTATATACATGCAAAATCATTGCCTGGTGAATTCTTTCAAGTGAGATTAGACCTGACCATTTTCAGAGCAGGATCGCTGTGGATCATTTAGTGGAGAGCTGTTTCTTTCTGCTGGCAAAGGACAATCCAATAGCGTTGCTTTATGCCCCGGCTCATACAAGCGATCAGCATGCATACATCACACTAGTGCTAGTTTTTGCAGATAGAACCTTGTGATTCTAAATAATTTGTTGTTTTTTAGTAGGGTGGATGCTTCAACATGTATGTTCTCCTTAGTCCAGCATTTTTACTCTTCTTTCTCCAGATCGGGAGTTCATGCAAATCAGCTTTTGTTGTTGCTTATATGAAGTGTCTGATGTTTATACCAGGAATAGCACATTATTTTATACCTCGTTATTTTGTACAATTTAGAAGTGCTGTTTTACCCATGCAGTGATTTTAGATGATTATCCCAATGTCATTCCTTATTTCTTTCTTTCTATATCCTTCCCCTTTTCTCCTTTTCCGTACTTCTTTGTTTCTTTGTTCCTTGTTTTCTGTCTTTTCTTTTTTCTCCTTTTTCTCTTTGTTTCTTTTTCTCCTTCTACTTTCTCTGCTTCACTCGTTTATTTTTTCCTCTCTTTATTTATTTGACTCTCCTCTCTCTCTTTCTCTCTCTCTCTCTCTCTCACTCTCTCTCTCTCTCTCACACTCTCTCTCTCTCTCTCTCCCTCTCTCTCTCTCTTTGCCTTTGCCTCTCAGACACACTTATACACACTCAGCGGGTTGTGGAATGTTATTTGAATTGCCCAGGGGGGGTGTAGGGGCAGGGAGGCTGACACTTTCCTGCTGTGCATGTGTGTGTGCGTGTGTGTTTACTTTGGAGGGAAACAAAAGACTCTTTACCTGCTCTTAGGAGCTGCAGCAGTTGAACAATGCTACTGATTGGCAGACTCACAGAGGGATAATGACAGAGTGCATTTAAGAAAAGTTTATCTGTGTGTGTGTGTGTGTGTGTGTGTGTGTGTGTGTGTGTGTGTGTGTGTGTGTGTGTGTGTGTGTGTGTGTGTGTGTGTGTGTGTGTGTGTGTGTGTGTGTGTGTGTGTTTGGGGAAGCTTTGTAAAGAAGAGATTGTAAATGTGACTCATTCTTTCAAAATGTTGACTTACTAGATCAGAATAACTTAGTTTGTCAAAATATTGACTTAATGTGTGAAAATAACTTTATCAGACTTTATTTCATCATCATATTTTAAATCAGATTATTTCAAGAAAAGTAAGTCATTATTTTGAGAAGTCAGAAAGTTACTGTAAAAGATACTACATGTATCTTAAAATATTCATACATTTTTGACACCCTGCTGCTTGAAATACAGAAGAAGATAAAAAGTGTTCTCTCTTCTATCTGGTGGAAATGGGTTTCTCTACACTATACTTACCTTACCGCAGTGCGTAGATGTTTACTGAGTGCATGCCGATTTCAGCTTGTATAAGAGAGAGCATAATCAAATGTGTATAAACAAAGTCATTCAGAGAGGTTTGGTGTGAAAAGTATAACTTTAGAGAAACAGAGAAACTACAGAACTATGATAAATAGGCTACCATTACATTGTGTAATGTATAAGACATTGTTGTATGATGGTTTTAGAGAGGTTTTGGACTAAAACTCTTTTTTTTTCAAATATATACAGAGAGGTAAATTATATGCAGAGCACTGTAAGTTAGTAGAGCCTATTGAAAAAACCTTTTACCAAAAAAGCCTGTAGACAAAATGCAAGTCTTGTCTTTAGCTTTATATCATTTCAATTTATTTATTTATTTATTTATTCTAATTTATATCTATTTTTTGTTTATATTAAACATTTAGTACAATGAGGTTGATGGGTGCAATGCTATGCTATAGAATATTGCATAACACATTCAAAACATATTAAATGCCTGCTATGTCCCTGTATGCGCCCTCTATTGTTACTAAAAAGATCCAAAGACTTAATTTTAATTTGCCATCAGTTTTATTAAAGTTAATTTTTCTAAGTTATATAGGGATAGTTTACTCTAACATAAGGAAGAGGAAAGCTCAAGGAAAATAAGTGGAAGCAACAAGAGATCAAAGTAGTTTAGAAGGTCAAAAGAAATGGAAGAAAATTAGGCTCCACTCTTTCTTTAGATCTAAAAAATATCCATGTGTTTTAGTCCATCCCTCCATCAGTAGAAGACTTGATGCTACATTAAAAAAAAAACAGATGAAGTCTAATGCACACTCACAGCACACATACTCAGAATGACTGAACGTATGTCATTCCTGTTTGTCACCTTTGCTTTGTCTTTTTAGCATTTAGGCATTTAGCATTTCTTTGTATCAGCCTTTTCCTTTGTGACAGAAACACAAGCTGACTAAAGCAGGCCATGATCAAAGTTCTATGTTTCATGACTCATGATAAGATGTGTGCTCATGGTATGGCATGTGCTGGACAGGCCCATACCTGACAGACTGCTGACCAATGAGAAAAGAGATTGCAGCTGAGAAACGCTGAGCATCGGAATTTAGCTTTTACTTCAGCTGTGTAAGCCATTATGTCCACTACATACTGAAGCAAACCAAGTCATGTAGACAATAAGCATCATTCATATCCCATTCGAATGATCTTTCTTTCATGTATGCCCATACAATCGCATCATAGAATTTCTTTCTTATCTTGCAGGTTTAATCTGTCAACGTGTGTTTTTACAGCCACCATTAAATTTATTGCACACAGGTTCTGTCAAGTCTGACTACAAATACAACAGGCAGTGAATAAAACTAGTAATTATGACATAAAATGATTAATAAGTTGTTGCAGTGGAGAAGTGGAGTTGGTGCTTAGTCTCAAGCACATGATGTGTACTCCTCCTCTGATTGTACACACCTGCTCTGAATTAGAGGAGGAGCAAGCAAAAAGAGGACGATGGGCTCCTGGCCACACGACCATTCTTCTTTATGTCAACTGAACTAAAACAAACAAGAAATTAGCTTCTTTGTTCAGATTTAATAAACAACAAAGTGATAAGTGTTTTAAAATTACTTTTACTATTAATTGTCATAATCCCAAACACCAGGCTTACTTTATGAGCTCTCTTTTTTCCTTTGTTGCTTTAAAAAATTACAATAAGTAATTAAGTTGTGTTTGATGTACTGGTACTGTCACTACACACACACTATAGATAAATTCTATCCCCTGTACATACCTGCAAGTAAGGGAATATGTACATCTGTATAATAGTTTTTGTTCCTGAGGGGCGGCTCCTGGTGTCCCGAAAGTAATGGCAATGGAAAGCAATCGCCTGATCCTGACTAATAGCCCGTGTCAAACCCAGGATGCCGTGAGCCAGGACGCACGATCATCCCTTCGGACCATAGTCCTCTCAGTCTACAGCCCTGCAAACGCCAAACATCTAGATACTGATATTGGTTCTAGACACTTCAAACCCTAGGGCCAGAGCCTTCTTTTTAAATGCTTCCATCGCTTTTCCTTCTGGCCCAGACAAAGAAAAGGCTCAATGGCCATATCCAAAGAGCGATGGGGTGACAGGAGCTGGGCTTTTTTATTTGCTAAAGACCTTGTGCAGGTCCCAGTAGTATTTGGGAACCTTGGCATGGTCTGATCCAGCTCTCCCGGGGTCATTGGGGAAACCAGGGCTCGTTGGGACCTGGAGACAATTGGACGGACACATGGGGTCCTCAGACTAGAACAGACCGAGAGAGCCAATTGTGTTGTAGCCAACGGAACCCCTACACCAGCTTCAGGTTGGGTGCAGTGATTAGAGTCATCTGTTCCGTGTGCTGCCCAGTTTGCAGGGTGATCGGTCTGGTCTGGACAGGCAGTGGTGTATCAAGCTGGAGGGGCAGCACGGGGCTGAGGTAGCATTAATGAAGTTACCTACTGCACCATAATCCACAAAAGCCATAAAATGTCTCTCTGAGGTCCCCCGTGAGAGGACAGTGTGGAGAAAGACTCCGGGCACATGTAGGAGAGGCAAAAGTGTCCGCTAGGGTTCTCCCAGGCCCTGGCAGACCTACTCGTTTCCCTGTAGCTGGGGACACTTAGGGTGTGACTGTGTCCTGCCAAGTCGCAATACAGGCAGCAACTGTCTCATATACGGGCCTGACACTCCTCAGGGGAGAGAGGCGTGTGGCCCAGCTGCATGGGCTGAGGGTCTGAGGGCGTGGCCAGTGGGGTTATCCGATAGGGGCCCCTTTAACTCTGGGCCCAGAACTTCTGCTATTGCAGTTTGTAACTTTGGGGAAAAGAGCAGTAAACCTCCTGCATCAACAACGTAATGCCTTGTAGCAACATGCCTCACACCTACAACCGTCTTTAGCAAGCTTGGCATTCCCACTGTATTAATAAAAAGGACCTTAGGGCAGAGGCTGCAGAGAGACTGAAAAAGATACTGTCATAGAAAGCAGGAAAGAAAGAAAAACGGAGAGTGACTTGTTGGCAAGAGATAAAAGGATGCAAAACGTCTTAAAGTCAAAAAGTCTTATAAAAAGCAATAAAAATCTGACACCAGAATGTACACTACAATGTTATTCAAGAACGATTGCAACATAGGCCTATCAGTGTCGTCCTTGTATCACAGAGTTTTGTAGTTTTTCTGGATTCCAGAAGTCATTTGACCTGTTTCAGGCCAGCATGCAAAGTATTCCGGTATAAATTCATCTGTCAGAAAGTTTGGTCATTTAGTATGTGAGTAGTATGTAGTACCATTTTTTGAATACAGCCAAATATTTTAGTGAAACAAAATTTAGAATTCAGTCAAACGACTGGCAAAAACAGACGAGAAAACCAACTGATAGCTGGAGTGAACGGCTCTCCATAAACAAATGAGCGGAGAAGAGGTGGGAAAAGTAGACTGGCGACTCCTGTTTTCCCACCCGTTTCGTCAAATCCCGCCTACTCCGTACTGCGCCAATCAAAGCGGAATGTGCTTGTGATGTGAGCCAATCCGGGAGTGAGACGCTACTATCCAATCCTAGAGCAGGCAAACTGTAGTACGAAGTATTGCAGGCTTGCCGAAAAACGGGTGGAAAAGAAAAATACTACGGCGCGGACTCTTCCACGTTTAGTGCGCGCGCCGCCGCACATCCACCCACTTCCACTTTCCTCAGAAAGGAGCCTCAGGAGCGCTCAGGACTTAACACCTTCAGCATGGCGCACTATTCCCAACTCCAGACTTTGTGCTGCTGCTGAGGAGTGACGGTGGAGCGAATTTAGGAGGATAAGAAAGGTAAAGTCGAAGCGCTGTATTTTCTTTGGAAAACTTTCTGCACGAAACGAAGCTACAGCCAGCTTCCCATTCGCCAGCGTCTTCTTCGAATGTTCCCTGTTCCACCTCAAAGGGGTGCAGGAGTTACATTCTCGCACCATTTAAGGTGGAACGGGAGAATTCAAACAAGTAGTTGGCGAACAACAAGCTGACTCCAGCCCGAATGCCTGCGAGTCCAGTTCGTGTCCGTGCTTGCATTTCGGCAACCAGAGAACAGACGGATGTTTGGAGAGGTTTTGTTGCCGTTGCTGTTGCAAGAGTCTGAAACCTGAGAGCCACGGTGCTATCAGTTTGCCTTTTTCTGCTGAGGTGTAGCTGGACAGCAAACCACATGGGCTTTCCCTCGTTTTCTGTGCTTCTATAAAAAATACCGGACTTTAACTATGCTGCACACATTCTCCTCTTAGTCCCTGTTCTCTAGATACGCCATATGCATTAGCAACAAGTTTTTTTGGCTGGAGCCTGAGGTTAATTCACTAGGCACATTGTGGTAACTATATGCCATAGACTGCGAGCTCGAGCCATTAACTTGATTATGTTTCATTATGATGGCATGCACTGTTCTCTAATACTAATCCTAGTTTTGGTGATGTCTTCAATCAAATACACTTTGGTATGGGGTGGTGTTTTCTGTTTTTGTATTAGTCATGCTGCAGCAAAGCCTTCACCAGCCCTTCTGTTGTGTGTGTTTAATACAGGTATAACCTAAATAAACAAATATTGAAATGCCTTGTTCTTGCTTTCATGCCCAATAGGTTATGTGTTATTTGTGCTGCAGCAAACTACCAGTTTTCGGTAATGACAAAAAAACTACCAGCCCTAGTGTTATAGCTGTTGTCCAGTGTTTTGCTTTTGCAGTAATGACATACATTGTGCTATATTGTTATATTGTTATTGTTTGAGTTACTATACATTATAATTAGTCTAGAAATAGATTATTAGCCTAATGTGATTTGTTTGTTTGGTTTGTGCTTGCTTCAAGACATGAACGTTGTAGACAACATCTCTTACTGGTATCGAATGGAGATCTGGAAGTACTTTAGAATGGAATTATGTTCCAACACTGTCCCTTTTTGTTTTTAGAATGGAAATACTTAGGAAGTGTTAAAGAGTTTTGAAATGGAAGTATGTCCAACATCGTGTCTTTTATTTTATTTTTTTAATTAAACGTTGGAAGTACTTTAGAGTAGAAGTATGTCCCAACACCATCTCTTATTGTTTTTAGAATAAAAGTATGGAAGTACTTTAGAATGGAAGTCTGGAAGCACTTTAAAGTGGAAGTATGTCCCAGCACTGTCCCTTATTGTTTTTATAATGAAAGTATGGCAATACATTAGAATGGAAGCATGTCACAACTCCATCCCTTATTGTTTTAGAAAATGTAAAAAGAATTCTGATACAAAGATGATTACTTAGAGATTACAGCATAGCTCTCATTTAGTCGAGACTGCTGAGTTGCAAAGTGCATAAGTTGTTTGGAATTTAATTTTGACTGTTCCGTCTTTAGTGTATGACATTGAGTGCACACATATCTTTAAAAGTTTGTTTCCAGACCAAAACCACTGTATTTTAATATGAGCAGTTGGACATTTTTTTAAAGGCTGGTTATTATGGTGCATTTTTAGAGGCAGACATAGAGGTATACATATTTTGGCTGATCTTGTAATAGATCTGGCCATTATCTTCTAAGCCTGACCAAAATATTCATGAGACAGAACTCCAGTTGCACCAGGTCAGTATTCTTGCAGACCCCGCCCCCTCCCCCACCAGCAACTTCATTGTTCCGAATGTCTGTCAGCAGGGTAGGATTTGATGCATAAAAATGATTGTGCAGGTCATCCCAGGGTCATGGGCGTGCACTGTAAATGCCCAAGCCACCATGTTCAGTTGCCCGAGTCTTATGCTTGAGTGCTTTTCGGACTCTGTGGCGTTTTGTGTTTTCTGTGGAGCTGGCATGTTTGTTTAGGTGTGCTGTGTTAGCTACTTTTGGTAATTAAAAGGAACACTACATCCTTTTGTTAGTGATTTTGTATGAACATTTTGTCGTCTATATGGATACTAAATTTAAAGAGCTAAAAAAGTTTTGTTATCATCAGTCGATATGATTTTATATGTCTATTTTAGTTTTTCTTTTCAAATAGCTTTAGGTAAAAATAACACAATAAAATAATTAGACTGGTAATAACTGCCAGTTGGCAATATGTGATTTATGAAATACAGTGATCAGGTTTATCTAATTATTAAATAAAAAGCAAAAACAGAAACAATATAAATATTGTGGCACTGTGGTTGAAGTTATCTAACCTTCTTTGCCGTTTTGGTTTTATGTTGCTTATGTTTAAAAAAAATATTGAGGGTTTTTTTTATATAAAAACGTTTTTTTGTGTGTTATAACATGCTATTATAAAGTAAAAATTTTGGATACATTTTCCACAATAATCAGTTTAGCCTGTATAGCCAGATACTAGCCTTATTATTGTAATGCAGAAGACATACATACTGTATGTCTGTTCTCAAAAGTTGTGACAGATTAGATAATAATATATAATACAAACAGTAACATTAGCACAATTATTGCCCTGAGAAATCTACCAAGACGCTCAGAGACAGACAGACAACGGGCTCAAGTTAACCAAGGTACTTTATTTACGCATTTTTATCTGGATGTCTACTAACAGTCATAGGTAAATGTGGCTTATCCATATTCCATTGGGTACTTCTAGTTTTTGAAGACTTCTCGCCTTTCAGAACATTACATAAAGTAAATAGACCAAATATCATATCGCAAAGGAAAAAATAGGTATAACAACATTTATAATTACAGTTTCTGTAAGTAATAATGATTATGTCCAAAGTTAAACAAGGTTTAACACATTGGCTTTAGCTAAATCTTTATTAATACTATTTTTATTCATTTAATATTTGTGAGTTCAGACCACACCTTCAACATACAGTGGTAGTATAAAGAGAGACTGAGGGAAGGGAGAGAAGTGGTATGACTGGTGTCTCTAATAAGTAGACAAGACTATGATGAATTTTCTGTTTCAGTGTTTCTACTACGAAGTTATGAAGAAAAACGTATCAAAACGGTTAGCAGCCTTGTTTGCATATTACGACTTAGAGTGCACAGAGGCATTATTATTTCTTAAAGTTCTTAAAGACTGGTTTGGAAAGTAATATTTTTGAGGATACCTCCAAGTTGTGACTCACTCTTCTACTATTCAAAGCAGCCCCCCAAAGCTTTGATTCTCTCTCAATCCCTCCATCACTTCTTACCTCCCTTGATCTCATTCTCGCCTCCCCTTCTCTGATCCTAACCCGTGAAAGGACATATTGCTTTAATTTCCTTTGCTGCCCTACGGCTGTGTGTTTGCATGAGTGCATGTGTGTGTGTGGAGTTGAGAATGGTGGGGTCAGGCTCGGTCAGTAATGAGCAGGGTTAGGGTTTGAGACTGCACTACTCATCTCCTCAACTATAGCACAATTCTTTGCAGTTGTAGGTACATCAGTCTAGTAATGTGCTTCACAGTTTTGCCCCTCACTTCAAATGTTCAATCAGGAAATAGTGTCCGGTAATATTCATGGACAGAAAATGTACAAAAGCACAGACAAAAGATGCAAGATGCTGGTATCGTGTGTGCATTTGGACAAATTTTGATATAGAATTTTGAGTATCTGTAAAAGTATAAATGTTCAAGGAAGTTTTGACCTTGGCCTATATGAATGTAAGATGTTTTAACATAATGTTCTCAGTGTGAAACATTCTACGTCACAACATTTTGCAGCTTGGAAGCATTTAACTTATAAAGCATTTATTATTATTCTAAAACAGCCCAGGAATCTTTTGATTGGGAGGGGTGAGTAATGGATGCTGCCTCTTCAAATAAGCTAATGAGCCAACAGAGCTGACAGGTACAATTTTGGATGCTGATGAGGACTTTTTGTTTTATACACAAAGTCTATTCTCCTCTGTGGACAATGTGAAATTTTTAGAGTGTTGTATTTTTTACTGTTGCTGGACCTAGTTTACTCTGTTGCCCACTTATATCTTTCACTTCTCATCATCCCCCTAGCAGTATTTAGAGATGTAAAATTCATGTCCGTTAGACCTTGTTTTTCTTCAATTATTTAGATGCTCTTGAATTTGCACCCAAGGGCTTACCACTAGTAACTGTAAAGTAGAGCTGAGCAATTTGGGAAGAATATCTAATTGCATTTTTTACTATCAGTATTGCGACAGCAATTTAAATTGCAATTCTTTTCTGGAAACCGAAGTCCAGGACTGTTATTTGGTCAGTAAAAAAAGAGCATCTCCTTTCTCAGTTAGCTGTGGTTGTGATGTCACAGCATATAGCTCTTTGGCTGCCTCTGATTGATCTAAGTCATCTACAGGCAGTTTACAAGCTCTGATATTATGTTAACATTCCCCATATAAGACATGGGTATATAATTAGCATGTAATTACTATTGCACCCTCTTAAATTCCATTGGTGGTAGTTTGGTTAATATTTTGGCTTTATATGTATGCATTTGCAAAGGATAGTCTCATTGTATGCAATTGTGACTAAACAATTATGAGTTTAACTGTAAAATTACAGACAGTTAATATTAGGGCTGTGCAATAAATAGTATTTTTATCGTTATCGCAATGTGAGCTTCCATGATATTCACATAGTCAGATCAGCAATAACAGAGCAGATCAAATGAACTCAATGTTAAACCGAACAGAACGTTAAACCCTAATGAACATTTTCCTCGTACTGGAAATAAACCCTGCTCTTCAGTGCGGAAAAACAAATAACTTCAATATTCCATCAAACTGCCATTTACTGCCATGTAGATGTTAAAATGTGGCTTCTTGTGGCTTCTAAAACACTTCTTTATGCAAACCTAAAACAGTACACAGCAGCACACAATTTTACACGCACTGTTTTCCTGTTAGCCAGCTGGGCTATTAAAGCTTTCCACGCCCCCAGAGTCCCAGACCAACTAAGAACAATGCCTAACTGCCTTCAACCAAAAGCATAAACAACATTAATTTTAAGCTTTTAACATTCTAACATGTCTGATGCTACAATAATAAATAAATAAATGAGACATTTGTTCTTATGGGCCTATGTAAAATATATATATCTATTTGGTTTTATAGTACTTTATTAAATAAAATCTGTTAAGGTAAGTCCTAGTTATTATAACTTTTTAAAAATATAATTATTATAAGAACCATTGCCAATAACTATGCTTTAAACAGACTCCCAGATGCAGGCACAAAACTCTGGGTAGGTTATTTTGATAGACTATATCTTCACCAGAAATAACCCGAATTGCCAAAAATGCCAGTATTGAACATTTGTCATGTCTGTGTCTGCTGATGCCGATACATAAACATTTACAAAATGTTAAAATTGGAGGTGTAGAGTGAGGATGGTGGCATGATAGGTTAGAGTGAGTACACTGGAGCACTGGAGTGTTAGAGTAGGAATGGTGGAATGGAGGTATAGACTATAGACAGTGGAGTTGTGGTGTGGAGTGAAAACGGTGGAGAGCAAGTATAGACCAAAGACAGTGGAGTGGTTGTGTGAAGTAAAGACAATGGAGTGGTGGTTTAAAGTAGGGATGGTGGAGTGGTGGAGTGGTGGTGTGGAGTGAAGACAGTGAAGTAGTGTTGTGCCTTATGAAGGAAAAGTGCTATGTGTAAAAGTGGCTTTCTACAACTGAGGCCATGGCCACCATATCACTAAAGATATTGCCCCATTTCAACAATAGAGCAAGTAAAAGTTTCTAAATACCATTTTCTCAAGATACTAGATTCATAATCGTAACTGCTTGTTTTACATAATTCTTCATTTACATCTTGAAGGAAACCCTGTTTTTGTCTTATTGTTTTGTTATATTTTATTTTGATCACAATTTGTATAAACATGCTTGTGACATCTTATATGCTGAATTGACTTACAATATGTATTGTGTATGTGCATTTATCCCAAAAAATAGATAGAATACTTGGTCCCTATTGCCCAGCCCTAGGTGCATGTCATGAATATCTGTACTTGGATGCGTGTGTGTTAAAGGGAAAAGCACCCGGCTATCCTGCAGAGAAAAAGACAGATGAGTTTGGATGCTAACGGCATGCTTTCACTGCCCCTTGACCCTGGTGTGGGTTTAGGGCATGGACATCTTGCTTTTTGATTGACAAGAGAGAGTGACCGGAGTGTGGTCTTCTAACTAGGACCATCATGTAGTACTATATTTTTATATCAAAGTTGTATATTAAAGAGTGCAATATTCACATTGCAAGAGCTGCAATGTTACACAGTACAAAAGTTGTAGCTGTTTCACTGTACACAAAAATAATGGTTATTATACTGTTTACCTTTTGTTTACTAGTATTTTAAAAAATGCAACCATATGGAAAATCTCACCTGCTATTACACCCAGTAAAAAGTGTATTGTCTCTTTCAGGCGTGTTCAGAGAAACGGAAAATTTGTACTATAATGGAACAAAGACCAGTGGATCATTATTAGTAAATAATTTGAACACATGCTTAGAATCACTATGTGCAATGAATCAAGAACAAGAACAAGGAGTCAGGCTACACTATCTGGCAGTCTGGTGGACAAATCTGACAGATTATACAGGAACACTACCAAGCAGAACGCATGGTACTAACAGTAGTTCGGTGGAGGAGGGAAAATGGTCTGGGATATTTTTGGGGGTTGGGCAAGTCTGTTCCAGTGACAAGTAGTGTTAATGCTGCAGTATACAAAGATCTTTTAGAAAATTATATGCTTCTGCCTTTGTAGGAACAGTTCCAGCATAACTGTGCCTCTACGCACAACACAAGATACAAAAAGACTTGATCTGACAAGTTTGGAACTACAGTGACTTACAGAGTTTTGACCTTAAAGCTAACATGTTTGGGATGAATTGGTTTGCTGAATATAAACCAGCCTTTTTTCATCCGACAACAGTACCTGTCCTTACAAATAGTCTTTTGACTGAATGGGTACAAATTTCCACAGACACATTCCAGAATTTTGTGGAAAGGTTTCCCAGACAAGTGAAAGCTGTTATAACCGCGAAAACGAGGAGAGGGGTGGGGGCAACTCCATGTTATGCTCATGGCTTTGGCAAGGCATGTCTAACATACTCATACATATGTGACAGTCATGTGTCCACATATTTTTGACTATATAGTATGTTTTCTTCAGATCGCTCAGCCTCATTACAAGCATGTGACTGCATATGTGATACATTACTCTGATGTGTGCACACATCTCTACCTTTCTTGTTTAACATCTGTACCTTGTTGAAGGCCTCCTGCTAGAGAAAGCACGGCCACAGATCCAGCTGTGGACAGAACTATGGATGACCATCTGGTTCTGGTTGGTAAAAAAGAAAAGCACATCTGTGGGGAAAAAGCTAAACAAAATAAACATGATTTAGTATTAATTACGTGTTTCTAAAGAATGTGCTTGCATCTACTTTAACAATAGTTTAAAATAAGTCAAATCTATGCACTTTTCCCATACCCCAAATGTAGACAATCCACCAAGAACGTGTTTGGTGTCCGGTATTAGATTCTTTAATTTTGCACTGGAATTGTAAAGCTGATGTTGCTTTGTAATGTGATGTAAGTATCCCCAACTATTAGTGTATACCTTCATGATATCATCATACACTTTCTGATCTCACATGACAAACTCTTATGTGTGAAAAAGCAAAAGTACAGACAAATTTCAGGTTTAAAAAAGGCTGTTAAGGAGTTTTTTTTAGCTTTGCAGTGTAGTTGAGCTCATTTTTATGGTTAATGATATGTCTTACCATGAGAGAATTGATGGTGTTCTAGCTGATTATCCTGTGTAAATTAAAGACTTAAGTTTAATTTATCCTCATATGTATTCGGAATTCAGACATTCTTTAGCATATGTATGTATATATATGTATATATGTACGTATATACACTGATCGAAAATCGCACCAGATGGCCACCCCTAGCGCAAAATCTGCAGAAACTGTGTAAGCATATTCAAGCTACATGAATTATCACAGAACACTATTAAAAACCTCTAGAACTTCATGATGAGACGTTAGCAAACATGCCACACTAACCCTACTTCTTTATGTGTAGTTCAATAAATATTGCCCATATCAGTCAAAGTTTTTCATGATTTATTGTATATATGTATGTAATGTATACATTATGTACATTAGCCTTTTAAGTCAGGTATAAAACTAAAGAAAGCAGATTACAGATTATTCTGCTTAACTGTCTGCTTTTGGTGTAAGGGAGGAGTTGTGTAACAGTATACCGCTGTAAGTAGCATTGAGATTCATAATCAATAAGCGTGAATAAGACTTTTATTAAACTTTATTTTGGACAAGCCAAGTCATGTGCAGTTAGTGTAAGTGAATGCCAGTGGATGCATCTGCAAGCTAGAGAAAGAGATACTGAGATAGCGACATAGCAAGAGAGAGGAAAAGTAAGCAGTCATGGACAGACACTCAGGTTGAAGCCTGTTAGCTTCTTGTTCTTGTACTGTTTCATAAAAAAAATCAATCTAAATATGCTTTCAGCATATGAGTTATAGTCTATTGTGTTTCAAGGCTTGCATAACAAATACAAACATTACAATGTCACAATGTTGTACAGCTGTTGACAACAAAAAGATCATATTCAGTATCTCTATCAGTACAGAAACCTTCATATTATAACCTTCATTTTATGAAACATCTGATTGGCTTAATGTACTTGGCAGTTTTGCCAATGATGTTTTATTAAACTCTGATGAATTGATGGAGTTACTTGAAGTCTTGCTATGTGCAGATATGTTTGACTGCAGTCTTCAGTAGGCTAAACATCATAGGCAAGGCTATCAAATTTAGTACAATCCATTTACATGCAACAGGATTACTGTATGATTAAATGTTTCATTTAGCTATCTCAGGCATGACTATAAAACAGACTGAAGTAGTGTAAGTCTGTGGGCTTACCTTAAACAAGATGGCACCAAAGGTAAATTTGTGGACACGTTTATTATTAAAAACTTTGGAAACCTTATGTGTACTATTACACCAGATGATGCTGATGAGGATTCATCTTCTACACAAGGACTGTTTTTTGCACACTGAGTAAAAGGTGCATTGTCAGTCAGTTTAAATATACCAGCACAAACCACTGCAACTTTATGCACTGGGAATAGGTGACCACTGAAATGAATCACTGTCTCCAGTTGTGTTATGGAGTAGAGTTTTTGTGAAAAGTGAGCTGTTATGAAAGCTGGACATACATGATTGAGACAGCATTCTTCACCAGTGTCTAGTGTAACATCACATAGACAGATAAGGTCGGAAAAAATGCGAAGTAGCCAAATATACCAAAGATTTTGTTAGTGTAGCCCACGTGTACACAGTCAGCATTGGTTTTAGGCTTTAATAAGGGTGTGTAAGTCACTGTAAGGCCGTATCAGTTTAAAGTGACAGCTTGAATGTTTAATTGCTGTCATGCTTTGAAATAATTACAGAGGTGTTTCACTTTTGACAATGGACTATTATATCCCTTTCAACCTTTGGGTGCAATCTGTAATGCACTTCATGATTGTAAATTCTTTGCCTGATTCTGGACGCTGCCATATTGTGTGGATCGGATAGCCTTATACCAGTCATTTTTGGCTTAGCAACTCAACAAAAAACAATGTATAGAAATTGTGAGTGTACCTTTAATACACAAAGGAATCTTTCTTTGTGTGTCCATTTGTGAAGGCACCGTGGTCAGCGTCAAGATGAAAGGATCGTTGTCATGCATTCTAAAAGGCCTGGTGTCACTCCATCTTCACCCCTACTGCAAAATCTGTAGGAACTGTGTGGAAATATTCAAGTTGCATGGGATGGATTACCACAGGACACCATTAGGAACCTCTACAACTCCACGCAACTCCATACATTAGCAAACACAGCTGCCCAATTTCATACAGAGAGACACTAATTTTTTATGTGTAGCTCAATAAATATTGCCCATGTCAAAATCTTTCATCATTTATTGTTCCTAGGAACCTTTATCTCCCTTCCGAGTAGCATTGCAATCCGGGCATTTCCAGGTTGTGGCTTTGTTTTTTTTTTTGTAATAAGTGTATATCAGTCATGCAAAAAAAAAAAACTGCATGTGTTTTTCAATTTCGATAATAATAATTTGAAACTGCTTTTACCTTTAACATTGTGTTAAAAATCTAATAATGAACAGAACAATAGAAATACTCCAAAATGTACATTAACTTCTATTGTAGCTTAAGAAGAATTTTCTGCTGTAGTTACCATTTTGGAGATAACATTGTTTTGTTCTAACTTATATATGATATATAATAAAACAGACAATTGTGTGATATAATTTTCGGCTGTGCAGTCCACTGCTACTCTTACTGTTATTTTCTGCAGTGTATTTCATTATTCCAAACTGTACCTCTTATTCAAAAACACAATTAACAAAGAAAACTGTAAGATCTATTTGGATGTTTATGTATTCAAATAACTATCCCTAAAATCTAAGTTTAAAAAATAGATACAAGCCAAATTAGCTATATTCACAAGTCTTGCTCTTTTTACTTTTTCACAGGAGTTTCTGAACTCTTGTGTGGTGTGTGAGAGAGTAGAGTGCAGAAGGAGTGTAATGAGGAAGAAAGTCCTCTTTGTTTTGTAACCTCCTCCTCCTCTAGTCTCATATCATCTATCATGAGTCATACACAAAGAAGCTGGTAGTGCTGTCTAAACCTGGCATGACTACTTTTTTTCGTCATTCATTCTTTCTTTCTGTCCTTCGCTTTACTTGCATGTCTTTACTCTCAGGACGTCTGTCCTTCCTCAGGTGTTTATTCAAACTCTTGGTTCTGACTAGGAACTGAAACATCAATTTAGATAAATAGTTTTAATAATGTGAAATGTTTGAATTAAGATTAAGTGAGCAGCAACAAATGAGCTATCATCTCGGACTTCTAAAAGTTGAACTGTACAAGGTAGGAGTGTCTAATAGAGTCAGGTCAAGTCAAGAGGCTTTTCTTGTCATTCCATCCATGTACAAGTACACAGCGGAGTAAAATAATTTCCTCCAGGAGAGTGGACAGTAATTGGACACAGTGGTAAAAACTCACACCGGCACAACACACACTAACATACCACCACCATCTCAGTGTCACTATGTTGCTAAGAATGATTCACCACCCACATAATGCATGCTCTGGTGGTCCTGCGGGGGTGCTGAGCACTAAACACCAGGGTGATAGGGAACAACAAAGTATACTTTTTTATTGTAGAACTACAGAGTGTTCCTATATGGTATGAAAAAATGGACAATTATTGTAGATACAAGGAAGTGGTTTTAATGTTATGGCTTATCAGTGTAGCAGGAAACAAAAAGTGAGGCTATGGCTGTTTGTGATTGTTTAGAAATTTCTCACAGGAGGTATCATGTGATAGTGCAGTAGGAGTTTGTGAAACCAGAATTGCTCTGCATATCTACCAAATCTGATTTAAAACTGCAGCGTATTTGGATATGCTACAAGCCCTGTGTGACTATGTGACATGTGGACCAATCACACTCAGTGGGAGGTCTCAAAAGAAATGACCCAATGATTAGAAGTTTTGCTTAGCAGCTAGTAAAATAAATAGCAGCACCCAAGGAAGCAATGATTGCAATATTATTGTGAAGGAAGATAAAGATCAGGAACAATAAATGATGAAAAATTATGTTAGACTTATATAGGCAATATTTATTGAGTTACATAATACAGAAGTATTGTCTCTCAGTATGGTGTCAGGCCGGCATGTTTACTAATGCAACTTTCCAGACGTCTTGGCATGGAGTTGTAGAGGTTCCTTATGTCCTGCGTAATCCATCTCATGCAGCTTAAATATTTTCACGCAGTTTGTACAGATTTTGTGACACCATTGCAAAGTTGACCAAGCACTAACGGCAGCTGCTGGAATTGCTATTTAACTCTTCACTGAGGCATACTTCGCCTGCTAAGGATGCTACCAACACCACAGAACGACTCAGAATATTAATAGATAAAGGTACAGCAATATGCCCCATCCTTGCTTTCATCACATGACTGTGAAGCTGGAATTATTTGCATGTCTCATTCCTTCTAGGTGCTTTCAGCTGATGATGAGTGTATTCTGCTAGTTCCTTGCTAATAGAGGCTGCAGGTTCTACCTGCACATGCTCCAGTTTTAGGTTTAGGACTGCAACACTAAACAGTAATTAGTGCTAGTAAGTTTCATTCTCTGTGTCTGTGCTCAGAGAAGTACACAGACTGTCTGATGTAAACTACATGCTAAAATTACCACAGCTTTTAGAATTGCCGTCATGGAGATCATGTTGAATCTTTATAGATGAGCGTCTCAGAGAAAGATATAGGTTTAGTCGATGAATCTGGAAATGTTTATGCTATCCTGAGTTTTGTTTGAATCTGTAATTAGCAAGTAAAGGAGTAATGCTTTTGTGCTTTTCATTTAATTAATTAATCTTTCTTCATTGTGTGTCAGTTAGATGACCCTTTCCCATCTCAGATTGTGGTTCTTGAGGCCTACACAATGTGACTTATGAGCCTATATTTCATCTTGGTCCTCCACAGGCTGCAGTGCAATTGGTGTAATGTGGTGTCATATTTTCCACACCAAATAAAGTACTTTGGGCTTTGTGTTTAGCAGAAAACGGATTTCTTTGCTCTTCTCCTGGCTGATTGCTGTAGTTTTTACTACTGCTGTATGTCAGGCACTCTCTTTGAGTTGTCCACTTATTCCCACAGCACCAGCTAGTGGATTTAGTAGGTGGCTAGTCGAGCCCCTACTATCTCTTAATGTATGATTTTTGCCATGCCATTAATTTGTTATTGTTATTCTCTTAATACGTTGTGCAGAAGATACACATCTGGGAATACAAGAGGAAAAGAGTTCTATGTTCAGGGAGTTTCTCTCCTGCACTCTTTCGGAAACCCACACACATCGTTCCGCATGCATGCACACATGCCATGGGAAACATGATCTTATCTGCTTTTGGAGAAATTAAGATTTATCTTCTGATCATGTTGCAGGTTTATATGATTCTTTGGACATGAGGTCTTTGAAACATTATCATACATTGTCATGATACACAAAAATGAGCCACTGGTGACTGAAACCTCCACAAGCATGAATAACAGCTGCAATACTTTGTAAGTTTCTTTATTTAGGCCAAATCAATGTTCAGCCAATCTTGCATCATAGAACTGTGTAATTAGACCAGATTTGGTGGATGCCTTCCCTGGCACAATTCTGAGGAGAATTTCCTGTAGACTGGGATTTTTTGCCACTGCTGGTAGACCCTAATGACTTTAAGCTTCCGTACAGTTTAGCTACTTCCTTTATACTATTGCCTTTGGCACACCCAAATGCAATCACTATTTTTGGCCAGTCATTAACATCTGCTTTACGAGCTAATTTCCACACATCAAACTAGACATTTACTGCACTTCATCACCTCTTCTCAATCTTTGAATCCCGTTGTACACCCTTCAGGTATTAATAGCCAGATCATCTTTGTGCAGCACCTTCTGCAGGAGCCTAAAGTTGCTACCACTTTAAACACACAAGATGACTCCTTTTTTGTTAAGTGAACTTGCATTTTAATGTTACATTATTTTGTTAAGACACTGTGAGTACGTGGCTTTTACACAATTAAGCATAATGTTTGTGATCAATCATAATATTTTGTGTTGTTTGTGACAATTAATAATAATATAATCAATGACTAAAGAGCAACAGTGACTCCATGCTTCAACCAAAGAATGAGCTTACAGGCATCAAGAGCCAAAATTATGACCATTTAGAGATGAAGTGAGGAACATTGATTATTTCCTGAAGTTCTCAGAGTTCTCTCCTCTCCTAACATCATGCAGTCATTTGATATTTAGTTTTATTCTCTATATTGTGCTATAGGTTGGGCGGTAGCACTTTGATGTTTGGAAAAGCATTATTTTAAATAAGTTCACACAATTAACTGCAAGCAAAGATAATTAAAAATATGTTTTAAAATGGGCGGTTCCCATTTTAAATGGCAGTGTACTAGGTTATATGAAATCTTAAATACATATCCCATTTCTGGACATTTTTTGTCTGTACAGATCGAACTTACTAAAGTCGGGAAGAGTTACACAATACAGAGAAAACGAGTTGGTTTGTTTGTTCAATGCATGTAAAATATCAAGCCTGTCTGTGTTTTCTTATCTAATACCACATAACATGACACATAGCTGTGTCTGTGCTTATTTCTCTGTAGAGCATGTGTGATTGTCATTGGTGTCTATTTTGGCAGCTGTTACTATACCGAGACAGCTCACTTAGTTAAAAACACTGTAATGGTAACGTGCTGTGGGTGCATGATTCCCAGTTTCTTTTTTTTCCAATGCTAAAGACAAATTGCGACCATCCAGATTTTTATCATCATGGATGATACTGTCATGGAATCGATGCCCGCGGTCTGGGTGACTTGCATTTTAATGTGAAGGAAGTCGAAGGTTATTTCAGCCAGACAATGTCAGGCCATGTCACAGCAGACTTTGTAGACACAGAGTGTGTGTGCTTGACTGACCTGCCTGCAGTCTAGATGTGTCTCCTTTGGGAAAAAAGAGAAGAATCAGATTGTAATACTCTGTAATAAAATGCAAAAGCAGAAATATTTAATAAGAGTAGCTACCGGGAATCAATGGCTTGGTTAGGCAAACTAAATCAGGGGCAAACAGGAATTGAAGGAAAAAAGCTAGGCATAACAAACAAACAGGAGGAATAACAAACAAAAAGAAACAGGCAAATTTCGAAGTCAGTGTTTGCTTATGTTTTATGATTGGTGTTATTGTTAGAAAATCTGAGCATACTGAAGCAATCGTCTGGGCAAACAAACACTGACCAGCTACCTGTTTCATTCACATAACACATTAGTCTTGTTTATTTAGAGTGCAATAAAGCATTTTTCATGGCTGTTGTTTAGTACTACTACTGCATTAATATTCTTGCTTATTGTTGTTTTTTGGGGTTTTAATGCCATAATTTCAGTACATTTTTTTTCAGTTCAGTTTGTTAGTATTTTGCATGTTTTGTGGGATAGTTCCATTTATAGCCAAATGTCTGATAAATAGTTAAGTACAGCAAGAACTAGAATAAGTATGTTAATACATACATTTTTGTGTTAACAAACATAGAAAAAGAATTTGAAATGTTAACGTGATTTCATCTAGTGTTTTAAGTAGATGCAAGCCTTCTTTGAAAGTCTAGTCTAGATTAGGTCTCGGTAGGTGTTTTTTTTCTAGATTTTATCACACTGCGGGGATGGGCAGTTGCTGCGTGTGGGTATGTAGGCTATACTGTAGTACAGTTGTCACTGAAATATTTGTACGCTGTGTAAACGTCTACATTTATTTGCAGACACAAAGAAACCTGTCTAACCACATACGAACGCAAATGCAGAATTTACAGTACAGTGATTGTACACTTTTTATTAAAGTGAACGTTGCTTTGTGGATGAAGTTTAAGTATGCATGTTCTAATATTTCTCACATAAGTAGATCAGTACTTGTCTCCATTTTGTCCACTGTGTACTATTGCATTTGCATTATGACATTCATGTAGTTTGTGGTTTAAGAAAAAGTGAAAATTAGTTAACATAAATTAACATTCCTGAGCTGGCAATTTCAATGATTTTAGGTATTTCACACTTGATGGTGCAGATCATCATCATTCGGGGAATCCAGAAAAAATCTCTGTGCACCAAAGGCAAGGCTAAAAAACACAACTAAATGTGCATGGTCTTTAACCTCTTAGAACTTAAATGTTTCTGTGATGGATATCACTGCATAGGCCTTAGAATATAAACCATTGTCTATAAACCCTGTTTGTCACTGTATCCACAAATACAAGTAGATGGTTTTAGGGAGGAAATATTTTTACACACCTCTGTTCTAAGTCAAGATCTAGATTTACTTTGTTCATTTTTTTGCATAATAGTTTCAATTTTATTATTGAAAAAGAAATAGTGGAATTGTTGCTGCTGTAAGATGGTGGATTTATATGGTACATTTAGTCAGAGAGGCATGATGGGTCAAGTATGCGACAGCAAGTGCCCTTCTGTAGTCTGTCTTTTTGGGCGGATTAGAATAATTCTGGTTTAGCCAGATGCCATTTACGCTCTGGCCTGACGTTCTGTTTCTAGTATGTATGATGTTTGTTCCCTAGAGCAAAGTGGTGCCACACATTCTAAAGTTGAATGAAAAGTATCCTCGGTCATAAGTATTCAGTCATCATAGATCAACATAGAGCTATGAAAGAAGTTAGACCACGACAAGCACAATTGCATTAGGATGAACAGATACTATGATTAAAGCAGATTTCATATCAGATTAAATAATGATCTGAGATTGCTGTGCTCAGGGGGATCTAAATGTATGCCAAAGGTCAGAATTAAGTTAAAAGTGTGGTTGGAGTAATGAGCCTCCCTTATTATATTTTGAGGTCCAGGAGTCTTTAGGTTTCTGAGTTTTTTGACAACTTGATTGAAATGGATAGAAAACCTGCAAATTCTACTTAGTATAGGGCCCAGGTGACCAGTAGAATTTGGTGAAAATGAAATCTTTAGTGAAAATTAAATCTCAATTGCAGCTTAACTTTACAGCTCTCATTCATAGTTAATTACTAAACTTTAGTAAAATGTTAATTGTTAAAGAGAAATTCAATTAAATTTGTAAGATTTTTACCCAATTTGTTGAGATCTGAACTCACTTTTCACTTGATATTACGACTATGTTTACTGTGTTAAATATGAATAAACTCACAAAAATAAACCCTTTCTTTGGCCTTCACTATACCTACCAAAGGCCTTTGGTCATTGTCTTTGTTCATTCTTTGTTGTTTTGCCACAATGAATCTCTTTCTCTATTTCTCTCTCTTCCTCTCCTCTTCCTCTTCTCTTTTTCCTCTTTGCCTAGTGTTTGCAGGGGATGTTGTCCTCCCTTCACTGTGAGCTTAACATTCAGAGATATCTGCTAAAAATCGAGTCACTTCATCAATCCAGAGTTAGTACTTTCTTTGGTAATGAGCTAGATGCATCCCAGCTGAGCTTTGTTTATGTTTGTGTTTCTCCCAACTAACCTACAGTGTGTGCAGTTTTGAGACTTCAGGTTTTCCTATAAAAAATTCTTTGTATTTAAAAGTATGAAATGTTGGCTGCGTACTGTACCATAGATTGTATATGTAGCTAATACAATATTAGCTACAGTGAAGAAAGCTATAGTGACTGGAAATACATCTACAGTAATGCTGTAGGTAGAATTTCACTGGTAACCATTCACTTCAACCCTGCCACCCAGGAGTTGTCATGATAGATCAATTTTGTTCAGTTGTATAATAGTTATATGATAATTATATAAAATATGTTTGATTTCATGACAGCTAATGCCACATGCTAATTGTATTCTATTTGACCATATTCTATATTTAGGTGTAATGACATGTTTATGGCATGGTTATGTAGATTTTATTTGTCAGGGTTTTTTCAGAAAATTCAGAAAATCTACTAAATTCATCAGTGGAAAATTTGTGCTGAGTTAATTTAAGGCATAGTGTTGTTGTCTTGTGTACAGATAATTGAAACAGAATTAACTCTATGATAAACCCTTTTTCCATCATTACTGTACCTGCTGCAGTTATTGCTTAAAGTCCCTATTACAGCTTCAACTCCAGCATGCTATTATTTCAATGTGAGAAGTGAATGTGAACTGACAGATTGATAGTATACTTTAGAACACAACACTGCACAGGTTGTCATGAGTTTATGGCTGTCTGTTGCTTGGGTGATTTTGAGTGATGCTTGCAAATAAAATATGTTCACACTGTCATGCCTTCACATTTCATGTATTCATGTTGTGCGTTTCTGTTCTAAATAAAAACGAAATTAAAACATTGAAAATCTCAATTAACATAGAATTTAGGCCTGTTTACTAGCAAATCGTCCAAATTGATTCACCTATAGACATGTGCTGTTGACTACAGCCTTGAATTTCTGCCCATAACAAGGCAAATCCAATATCATCATTTTCCCGCTCTTATATCTCTTTTGCACACAGTGCCAACGTCTCAAACCATGTTTTTCCACAAGAAACTGGTTTGCAGTTGGCAAAATCTGTGCCGTTCTAGCCCCATGAACTTGCTAGTCCTGTGACGCAAGTGGCAAAAGGGCATGGCGCTGCAGTCACCATGAAACTTGTTGATGCCACATAAAAATAAAAAAAAAAAAAACAAAGAATGAGTAAAAACAGTAAAAGCAGCTGCAAAATGACCTATTAGTGGTCTGATGAAGAATAAACATGTTCCACCTTGCTGTTTTTCTTGTCCACCAGCTTCTGCTTCTGGACCAAGGAGCGCCCATATCCAGATATGTGATCGTTTGACTCCTCAATCAGTAGAAAAGGGAGCCTATTCAGGTCCAATAGGTCCAATAGATCCTTGAATCTAACACCAGTTCTAGCACAGGCACTGGCACTGTGTTGGTGGAAAAGAGATATTAGAGAACTAAGCTGTTAATACATATGTCGAATCCGCTTTTTTCTTAGCATCGCGCTCAAGCTGTAAAACTAATTTTCTAGAATAGAAATACAGCTCACAACATGACAGTGAGTTATGCAATACTGTGATTTTTTTTTTAATCAAAACTTTTTTTCCACACAGAACTTTTAACAGTGCTTAGAGTGGGCTACATTATTTAATATACAATGATATTAAACTCTCACAATTTGGACACTTTTAAACATTGTCACTGCAATTTAGTCAAAGAAGCTGCAGGTTCAGCCGAGATTTCTTAGACAACCAGACCACCTCCATACGAATTACTTCTCACACTAATCAAAAGATAATGTCCCTTCTGTAAACTGAGCACAGCTGGTGAAAACAAGTTTTTATTCACTTGTAAGTAAAAGTTAATAAAGCATCTCAAAATTAGTCTAAGCAGTTTAGCAGACATCTACATCGCTACTGAATTCAATAGTTCGCCAAGTTAAAATATGTACTACTGAATGGTTGGCAGTACATGTACAAAAATTCAGCAAGGTTACCTGAATGTCTGTTACAAGCTTTGTTTGTCCAGTGTTTTATTAGTGTCTTTTTTTTATCTATTTATAAAATAAGATATTATCACCATAACATTTTATGACAGCACATGTCTATAGTGGGCAGAGCATGGATAGGTCAGTGATATTTATTGAATTGG
Organism: Prochilodus magdalenae; assembly: GCA_024036415.1. Lineage (NCBI taxonomy): Eukaryota > Metazoa > Chordata > Actinopteri > Characiformes > Prochilodontidae > Prochilodus > Prochilodus magdalenae. Next base: position 176,479 of record JAMWET010005933.1, on the reverse strand, counting down.
ACGTTTGATGCATTGAAATAGACAGTTTGAAAGCATTGATTTTTTGACGACTGTCTTTCATTTCTGATTCCCTTTTTTATTGTTTCTCTAGAGCCGGAGCCCTAAGCAGGGTGCAGCATCGTGCCTGTGTCCCAGCCCCGTACCCTCTTTTGGGGAGTTGGATCAAAGCTCTCTTGCATCGCTGGACGCTCTGGAGGTCATGTCGGAGTGTGATGCCCCCATGGGCTTTACCCGTGGCTCACGCTCTCGGGCCAGCCTGCCTGTGGTGCGCTCCGCCAACCAGACAAAGGACCGCTCGCTTGGTAGGAACACACCCACATGCACACCCAACCCCACACCCATAAACGCACATCCACACACCCTGGTATCCAGTTTCAACTTTAGTAAACTCTATCAGACCTTCCTGAATAGACTGCCTAAGATGATTTTAATGATGAGCTTGATTGGCAGCTTGAAAATTGAAACCACTCTTGCCCTAATATACACAAGCACACACATACAGACAGGCGCATCCTGTCATTCAAGGTGTATAAGATGATACAATATTTAATGCTGAAAACCACAAATAAAATAAGTACACAAATACACTAAATGTAATTTAATGTACTTGTTAAAACAATGTGGTCCAGCATTCCCACGCAGGTTATGTAAATGTTTGAGTCCCCTGTCAGCAAAGTAGGCTAATAATCTTCATAAGAGTTCAGTTATTCACTGAACCTCAGACAAATATAAATAATTATTTAGCTTTCCTAGTTATGCTGTAAGAATGCATACAGAAACAAATATGAGGGCCTAAACTGGGTTCTATTTTAAGCATATGCAAATACAAATGTAGATGGAATTCACTTTTAGTGAGCTTCCAGCTAGCCCTGTCGGATGTGCATATGTTTAGCATTTATATCGGGCAGTAACTCAATAAAGCAACATGTTTAATTGGAATTTACTGCAGATTTATCTTAATTTTACTTCTTACCCCCAGTTGTTTCCATTTTTTTATTGCTGGTGACATATTCTGGTAAGGACATTTGCCAGCTTTTTGCTGAGCTGAGATGTTCCTAATCCACCATAACTACAGCAGTTACAGTTTGGCAGCAACAAGAAGTTAAAGAAAAAAAAATACATTTTCAGTTGTGTAGTTTTAACGCTGGTTTGTGTGTGTGTTTTTGTTTTTTGTTTTTTTGAAAAGGAGATTTAAACTGTCAAGCTACATAAAACATAAATATACAATATGAAAGGACATTTCAACAAGGTAACACAATTCATCAGGACACATTTGCATGTTCTGCAGACAGGGTGACATCTTAAATCAAGTTTCCCTTTTAAAAACCAAACTGCAGTCGCACTTCAGACTTCAAATTTCATACAGGTCCTTGATCTGGGAGACTGTTACTGACTTTTGTTGATGCCAGTATTTAACATGACTTTTAATATTTACTTATCAAGCATACTTCTAATGATAATTAAAAATTGAAATGGAAATACTAACCATTGTGATTTTGCTGGGATTTACCATAAAACCAGTAACCATTTGATGTATGTTCATGCCCATTTTATATTTCTTAGTATTGAGCGTTTTCTGGGTCCTGGATGTTTGGAAAAAGTCTTGCCACCCTCCCCTTGCACTCTCCAAAATCAAATTGCTCTTTAACTACAGCTTTTGAGTTACAGTGTATTTAATGAAAGTTTTCCAAAATCCAGATAGGTTATTTATGCGGTGTCCCCCCACCCCCTTTTCCATCTCCCTCTAAAAGATTTTGTTTGTGTGTGTGTGCATGTTTGATTTAGATTCTGTGTCTTTTAAGTAAGTTTGAAGTTGTATGGGGGAACGCAATTCTGTCATTTTCCATCCAGCCTGTGGAATTGCTGCCGGCTCCAAAGCTTGGAGACATAGCCTGTATTTATGCACATACAAGCACATATTTTCAGAGTCTTTGGTTTTGAGGACACAGACACACACAGAACTTTCTTCAGCAATGTGCTATAGAGCACAAAACTTGTACCCTCTTTCAATTTACTCATTAGGTTACCAAAAAGAAAATCTTTTTTCTCCACACCCACTCACCCTCTGCCCACTGACACGCACACTCACAGCTTAGTTCACCCATACAATGGATGCTAAACCTTACCTTTACAAACCCTTGCTTTTATTTTTATCGTGGTTACAGTCTGGTTGGTCATTAGTTCTTTGGCCTAGGGTACATGAAGTCAATTTTTTATTTGTAAACTACAGATAAACTATAGCTGGTTATTAAAAGCACAATGTTTTTTTCACTTTTCTTCAGGCTACTTTAAATGAGCTTAAGTCCAGATAAGTAAGTAGTGTTTCTGAATGTTGTTGACATCCACCGTGCATAGCACAATTTAAACATGCATTTGTGAACGCGGTAGCAAATGGCATTTGTTCACAACAGATTTTCAAAGTATTCATGAGCTCATGTGATGATATCACCACAGAAGGTTGCAAGAGTTGCGAAACATTGTTCTTAAACTGTTGCATAAACAAGTGCCAGACCTCATCCTATTGTTGATGAATTTCATAAGATTAAACCATTAATTATCTTGTCTGTATTTTGAAATAAAAATTCAAATAATACATTAACTTATTTACTGTGAATAAGCAGATTCAGTACCGAATTATAAATGTAGTCCTAGGTGATACAACTGGCTGTGCTCTGCTTTGGTTATATCATTGTGTAGAATTTTAGTTATAAACTAATAATTAGGTGTAAGAAATGAAGAAGATGAAGATAGACATTAAATCCAGCTAGTTACAGAGATAAAAGACAAAATAAATATGTATATGTGTAAGGGTAATAAGAATTTCTGCTCTTGTTAAAGAGTCTGGACATTTTTTGTCTGAAAAACGTACAAAAAACAAACTCTCACACATGCACACGTACACACACACCCAAACACACATGCTGAAAGAGAAGCCTTCACTGACCCCAAAAGCTCTGATTGGTCAATTTAAATGAACAGCAGCTGGAAATCCAGTTGCATGTGGAGAGAGAGGGAGAGAGAGGGGCAGAGAGGTTACATTGCTTCTAATGAAGTTTGCGGTATCTTCAGTGAAAAGTGTACACTGTTGAATCACAGAGTGACAGAAAGGGGTTTTCATGGCTTTCTGTACTACATAGACACAGAAGCTACAAGGAGTATGTTTGTTTCCCACTCTTCTGAACAACATTCAGCAGCTACACTTTTCCAGTGCCCGTTCAGGTTGGATGCATGGTTATGTTCTCATAGCTACTTCCATTGTTTAACTGCATAAGCTTTAAAGGAGGTTATCTTGGTGTCAAGATCATTTTATGCAGGTAAATTTGACTGTTTATGGGAAAGTCTTTTGTTTAGCTAGTCTGTAGGAAAAAAGTAGTTGAATTGTGGCATTTCTGGGGATTTTTTTGCAGATTTTCTTTGTGGATTCAGATAATCCATACAAATCCATTTGTTTTCTTAAGTTGGAAAGAAATAATTTCTTTGTTCTAACATTGTGTGTATGCTCTTAGAGGACATTTTTTGACTGGAACAGATATATGTTGCAGACTGTAGCTGGAACTAAACAGAACAGTAGGGTTGGTGACTTTTTTCTCTCTTTCTTGTGATTTAGTATGTAAACCCTGGTAAAACTTGAAAACAGTGATCTCTAATGTTGCTCTTATACTGATATCATTTTGGGGTTGGTGTCAGTACTTTCACTTCCATGTGGTATCGGTATCAGCGACTGTGACCAGGGGCAGAATGCCATCTAAATGTTCTAAATAGCAGTCGGTCTGGCTCCATGGTTCATATTTTAGTACACATTGCTTCATGCAGAGAGTATAGCATAAAAATCACAATAGTATAATAGCTTAATAGTCAGCATGGGTATATGGAAATTGGGTGTTCTATTTTTATCAATACCAAAACCAGAAAGGGACACAGTTACATTTGTTTATGTTGCCATTTACTTTCTCACTTCAGATAGCCCTTAACAATTACGTCTCCTGGATATGTTATATGCATGATGCTACTCCAACATGTCTTCTGAATTCCAAAAAAATTTAATTAATATTAAAAGATTAATTAAATAATAAATGTTTTTGTAAAATGATAATGTCAATTCAGATATTCTGATGAATTTATAGGAACAATAACTTTACATGTAATTACAAAACAAATATTGAATTGATTTAAATCTGAATAGGGTAGTTATGTAGAACTAGAGGCCCTGCCTGTAATACCACAAAGTGATTTCTGACATACAAATGTGCTGATGCTTGCATACACACCAATACGCAGAACCTAAAGACACTTTGGTGCTGTGGGTTCATAAACAGCTGTAAAAATTGCTAATGGCAGTATTTCAGGAAACACGTAGACAGGAACCTCTTGTGCGGGGGAGTCGGGGTTCTTTCTCTCTTTCAAAAATCACTCATCTGCCACTGTGTGGTCACCTATAGTATGAATTAATGTTAATTCCTGATTGCCTAGTCTTGATAGAGCTTTTAAATAGCATGGCAGCCCAAAGGCCCAGCTAGCATGTCCGCTAGCCCTGCCTGGTATGCATCTGCGTCAGTCAGCTGTATCACTCCTCAGCTGGGCCAGGCTGAAAAAATGCTGAAAGAGTAAATCCAATTTAATCAAGCATGTTTTATTTATGCCCTCGCAGAATCAATGCAATTACATATTACTTGTTTAACCTACAGAACCACTAGTCCAATATTGCTGACTTTAAAAGTCAGTTCCATCAACTCCACTGGCATGAGTCAGAGTTCAATTCTCTATGAAACCTGATCTATGTTACTGGAACAAGTTGTTCCCTTGAACCCTCAGGTAGTGTTGGGGAGTAATGGGATACCTGTAACGACGTTATGTACTTAGATTACAAAATATGAGTAACTGTGTGTAGTTACAGTTTGAGGGGATGGTTATCAGAAAACATTAAACTTACTAAAATCAGTGGAATATAAAAATATGCATTATTTTCAAATGCATGACTAATTTCCCCTGAAATCAAGAACCCCTGATTTAAAACAAAGCGGAAAAATATATCTGCAACATGGTTGGACTTGCATGCAGTGTAGTTTACCTGTCCACACTTAACATAAAAGGATGGAGTTGACACACAGCCAGGGCAGGAATGCATTTATGTCTTGGAAATTCAAGGATCATTTAACATTTACTGAAGGCAAATGAGACCACTATATTATTGTGCAGTCCAACCTCTTCTTGCCAGGAAAGAAATCTGCTTTCCGTGTCCAGAGACCCCCCCTTTAAAGAGAAGAAACAAGAAACTATGAGGTGGACTATATTTTTGTTGGGCTAAAGTTGACTAAACTGTTGAGCTAATCCATTTCCTTACCTAGCAAGTTTTCTACTTGCAATTACCTATTGAATAGAAATCCAATCTGTTTAAATATCACTATTTAAGTGAATAGTGAATAGTGAATCTAAGTGAAAGCTTAAACCTTCTGGTATTTGTCAGTTATTGGTTAATCAATCAGTCATTAACATTCCTCCATTAAACAATCATTCATGCAGCAAACAGTCATTGCAGAAAAAATACAGGCAAAATGTTGTATTCAAAATGTTGTAGTATATAAATCGTTATACTAGAGTACCAGATTCACATTGGATTTCTTTTCTTAGTACATACTAGGACTTTTTATTCAGTAACTACATGGACAACAGTGCGAACTGCCTGAGTTATACTTTAGTTCTAGTAGTATATAGTAACACCTTAAACCCTTCGGTGGGTTCTCGCTATTTAAAGGGTTAATCATAAACCTTACATTTGAACTAATGCATTACTATTTTATGTCTGTGGTCACAATAAGCACAGTTCATCAGATATTTCCAGTTTTCCCATAATATGAAACATTTTCTGAATGGAATGATTCAAACTGTCCTCTGTAGGGCCGGAAGACATATCTTTTTTATGCTGAAATTTTGATTTAACAGTGCAATTGCAAATCACAAGAGCTGAATTAATTTTAAATTATAGCATGTTATTAATACATTGTCTTATGTTTTATTTGAGGAAAATGAATCTTGTAACACAGAGCTTGTGAACTGTCTGTAGATTAGTTAGACAAATCCAGGTCAAATCCAACCAAACCTTAAGACCTCACAGCCCCAACACTGGGGATAAAGCATGATAAAAGTGGATGGTCTGGTCTGGCCAAAAGACAGGCTAGTAAGCAGTCATGGTTGCAATATTAGTAAGAAACATCGCCACTGTACATTTTCCTTTCACAAAGTCCAGCTCAACGCCAGTTTTAAATACTATCCGGCTTACTATGGAGACTTGCAACAGCACAAGCGCACCATTTTTACTGTGTTCTTATTCATTTGACTCAGTTCTGTAATTAATTCACTTGAAAATCATCACAACATGTTGATGTTGATGTGTATTCACACAGTAAAAATATTGTCACTGAATTAGTGAAAATAATGTATATACGTGCATGATGAAGCATTTTATATATTTATATATCTAAAGCAAAACACACTGTTTTCTCAATAGAACAGAAATGTTTCCTTGGTTTTAAATTTGAGCAAATATGTGATATCGCAAAAAACTGTGATTAATTAACTGTGCAAAATAACATGACAGCCCTGGTTATCACATAATTACATAATCAAACAAAAGGCTTAGATGAAGTGCTACCTTTGAATTTTAAGCTGTAACAATTGGTTCTCTCTCTCTCTCTCTCTCTCTCTCTCAGGTGTGTTGTATCTGCAGTATGGTGATGATATGAAGCAGATTCGGATGCCGAATGAGATAACAAGTGCAGATACCATTCGAGCTTTGTTCGTCAGTGCCTTTCCTCAGCAGCTTAACATGAAAATGCTCGAATCCCCCAGCACAGCCATCTATGTCAAAGATGACATGAGGAACATGTACTACGAGCTCAGTGACGTCAGGTACATTGCAATTTAATGAAAACATTATTCAACAATTGACATCTTCATATTTCACCTACAAATGAATTTATTTGTTGCAGCTGTGGGGAGGCTTTACAGAGCATGAGTAAAAATGTCATTCAGTGATGCCTGTGTCTGTAACAGGTCTTCTTATTTGGGTAATTATTTGTGTGGGGGAAAAAAGTCATGGTAAACTGTTAAAATGGTTGGGGGACTGTATTTTCCCATTTGCTTTGTTATTTTGGCCTGTAATTGTCCAGTGGTTCTTTTGACTTAAACTGATACAGGAAATAACACAGCGAGAGTCTTAATGATTGTAGGGAACTCCACAGATACTAATAAAATACTCAAAATGAAATAGTTGCGATGTAAATAGGGTCATTGCTGATGTGACATGCTCTGTTCTCGAGAAAGAATTATGTGTGGTGGTGATAAGAGTCAGACATTTAAAGACTTTATTGCCTCTGAAAGCTCCAGCACAGATACTACATAAAATGATGATCAGAAATAGTTTGCCTGATATCTTACAAGTTGTTTTATATACTGTTATCTGCTTTTTGTACAGGTATAACACAAGCTGTGTTTAACCTGCCAAATGTGTTTCAAGAACAATCTCCTCTGTGTTAAAGGAATAACAATGTTATCCTAGCCTCTCTCGATGTAAAGCTAGAAAAGCACACGTCAGATATCATCAGATCATCTGCATCTGGAGGAAGTGATAAATCATGTTCATTGGGATGTTTGTTACTTTTCTTTTACGCTGAGCCCACACTACAGAACTTTTACAAACCTAATATATTTTGAAAACATCGAGCATTAGATATTAAACATTAATGATCCATAGAATTTCTTATCAAATTATTGCAAAGGCAAAAAGCACCCAAAATCCCAGAGGTAATGGCTATCAGGCGATAGAATAACAGCTAAACTAGATCAGATCTGGTAGCGAAAACAAACTGAGGATGAGTATGAGGAAATGGAATGGTAGTTATCACAACTACAAATTGGCAGTTGATTTGAAATGGCAAAGAGGAGCTCAGCAAGCAGCTCCTCCGGTGTTCTTGGTCATAAAAATCAAACATAAAAATATATGACCTGGAAAATTGCTTCAGATTGTGAAAATCTGTTGGAAGAGGCAAATTGCGGTTTAAAGTTCAAAGTTTGTGCTGACTTTAAAACTATACTACACTAAGAATTTCATTTTGAAAACTGAATAATTTTTCATTCCGCAAGGGTTTGAAACCCAAATGAGCCATGCAGTCAAAATCAGTTTTTCTCTTTCAAAGGTCATAATGCATTCTTGTTTCAGTGCTGGCTGCCTTCCTTCCTTCCTTCCTTCCTTCCTCCAACATCCTGTTAATATAACATACACAAGAAATCGAAGGTCAAAGTGCACTTCCCATTCCTGCCTCATGTCAAGAATACAGAAGGGGGAGGGTGGGTGTTTATATAAAACCAATACAGCGGTGAAAATGTTCTACCCCTGTTATTTCAGTCTCGCACTGAACTGTATCTAAGACTCTAATGCATCAGTCATTTCAATAAGACCATCTGCTTTTGAAATATATATTACTGTAATTTACTCATCAGGTAAAACAATCTCACTCTTTATTACATATGCGTTTATGGGCAATTCCACCAAAGTTGCAGATTAAAAAAGATCAGCAATTATTATGTTATGATAACTGTCCCAATGTAACCCCCACATTGGTCAATGTACATGTATATTTTGGTCAAGAGATGGGTTTCTATGAATTTGAAACACTCCGTACCATGACAGAGGGCAGGATGTTGTTTTCTACCTATCGCCAAAAATAAAACATTGTTTTCGGTCTCCTGCTTGCTGCGTTTGCACTTATATTCTTTTTTGTTAGATTGCTATATGGTAACATAAGATAATTTGCCAAAATGATAAGCAGTGTGACTCCTCATGTGAGCCTAAAAGCTGATGCTGTATGGTTTGTTAGATGTAAATAAACTAGTAACTCTTTGTTTACTGTGCAATATGTTAACTTTATTAGGTAGATGAAATTAACAAACCCACCTCAGCAGAGAAAACTGGTGTGACTTCAGTGTTGCACTGAGAGCAGCAGCATTTCTTCTATTTTGCCATTATTAATTCATTTATTTGAATGACTGTATTGAAAGGCTAAATCCAGGTATCAAAATTTCCTGACATTTACATCTATAGTTACTTCTTCCTAGAATCATTTAGGGACGCAGCATATCAAAAAGAAGATGGCTCTTCTGCATGCTTATATGGTAGCCGGGTGCTGTACATCATCCTGTTATCTTTTGGTGCACTGGGGAAATTCATGTTTCATACTGCATGCTACCCACTATGTTTGGGCCTAGTCTGTACGTTAGCATAATTTAGTATTTTATGTTGAACCCTACTACAGTCTACTGAAGCAAGAGTCACCACTGGAGAAGGTCTTGGGGAGTAAATGACAATGTATGAAGTTTGATGCCGTAATTAAAACGTTCCTAGACGAGTAAATAAACAGCTATTAAAACTACTTATACCGACTTGGGCTGTCCCGATATACCAGTTTTTGGGTTCTGGAGCGTTGGCAGTAATCAAGAGCGAATATTCTAACACCCTAGGTGTTTAGTGGGCTGAGGGAGTCGTTCAAAACATGTGTCCGATGTCTGTGTTGAAAGTAGAGTACGCTGCTTTAACTGCTGTAAAAATGTATAAAAATTGTAAAATAAAAAATCCAGGCTAGTGGTTTTCTTGCAAAGCTATGCAGTTTTGCTCTCCTAGGCCTGGTAGCTTCTCCTAACAGGGCACTGAGGAGTAATCACACACTGCACACACTGGTTTACTAGTGCTTTATAAAGGTGGTCTAACCTGAGGTGCAAAGGGCATACATTTTATATCACAATGACATGCTGTTTTGTTTTTTTAAAGAGAAGAATTGTTTATGTTTGCTTTGTAGGGATTGTTTGTTCAGGGACTTATGTGGATGAGCTAAAGCTCTCACCTACAACATAAATCGGAACATCAAAAGACTCATTCTGAGCTTCTTGTAGAAAGATTTTGTATGTGTGTATAGTTTAACCCAGCAGTGACCCCATTATCCTGGAATATGGGCCAGGCATAAGTCAGATTCAGATTGTAACACATTGTTATAAGCTTTGTCCCGTACTGTGTTCTTTTACTTTCATTGCACCAAAACCCAGTTGGTGTGCATGTGTGCTGCTATTGCAGGTTCTCTATCAAACTTCAAATCAGCACTTCCCCATAATCGCCCCCACCTTCTTATCGTCCCCTGATCTTTACTTGACTCGTTTATCACTTGTTTTGTGTCTCATGCATTTTGTGCGTTTTCCAGTTCTGTGTACCCAGCTCTGATCCTTTAATTAGAATGGCTTCGTGCGAACTGTTAGTTGGTGAACTAGTAAAAGTGAGCTTGTTCACACATGCATACACATAGAAATGAACGCCCTAGTTTGTATTCCTGGTTTGCTGGGGTATTTCATTTCCTTTGTCTAAAGTGTAAAACATAAAGATCACCTTTAAAAATGTTTTACTGTTTCTACTGTTGTTGTTTTTTTTGTTGTGGAAACCAGCCAAGAGGTCCAAATGAGTCAAAATGTTTTCAGCATTTTGGATCCCCACAAAGACTGTTGATATAGACACAAATACATGGACACATAACCACACAGTCTCTTTAACTTTTCTCTGTTCCCTTTTTTTTCATGCCTTGTAAAGAAGGCACTGACCCACCCCTGCCGTTGCCACAGTAATGTAAGCTGAACTTTGAGTTGCTCTCCCTTTTCCTTTTATCAGCTCTGTAATACTGAATTACAGTCACATAGTCACATGATCAGAGCTGACCATGCCATATCAGTCACATAGTTAAACAGACACACACAGACACACACGTCATCTATCGGAAAACAGTCTCATACACACGCCTTCTGATCATTTGTTTATGAGAGACAGTCAAAGTTTAGTTGACTCTTACACACAGACGTTTTGTTAGTTCTTCAGGGAAGGGATAAGGACAGCTACAGGCTAGTGGAGGTTTTTCATAAGCCTAGTTGGGTCATTTTTAAGTAGTTACTGAATAATTAGCGTAAAGACTAACATCTAAATAATATTACCTAGACCCTAAGGGGCTAAACCATGGATCCAGCCTCAGAAGACAATGCAGCCTTTTCCCACTGTCACTCTCCTCTCACTCGGGTCGATCTCCCTACGCCTGTCGAGGCTGAGTTCAGGAGACGGCTGGCTGACCAACATGCTCGACCCCGGTCGGATGGTTATCTCTTGAGCAAGTATTTGACTGACTGGGATTTGTCCCCTCATAGGAGTATCACAGACCAGGCCTGTCTCAAGGTGTACCACAAGGACCCAGCGCATGCCTTTAGCCATGGAGCACGGGCCAGTAATGGAGACACCAGGGTGAGTATACAACTGCTCAAGTTGAAAAAGAAAGACAGAAAAGGCTCAGTGTTTGGTGATTTTATGAAGGTGTGTTTAGGTGAGAGCTGTTACAAAACCACTACCAAGCTAGTTATCTTGACAAAATTAAGGCTTAACCATCCTGTGGCTTAATTTCTCCTAGCTATTTGTGATTAGTAGGACCTAACAAGTATAAAAACAAAACGTTGTCTTTGTACAGGAAGTTGTTTTGGCAAAAAACAATGCCCTCATATGAGGCCAAAGGGTAAACGTTTTAAAAAGCATCATGGTGCAGAGAAGCAGAAATGTAATGTCCTCATATGAGACTACTGGGGTCTCAGGAGGAAACCTTCATTTCTACTCTCCAAATTTGCTGTTTGTGATGAAGACAAGGTCTACTCCTGCCTGACTGAGTTGTAGTTAGACCTCTGTAGCTCATCTGCTGGTGAAGTTTGTGTTAGCCATGCTCTTTAGCCTGGTCAGTTTCTGATGACAGAACTGCTCTCTGTGAGTGGCTTTGAACCTAGCACTGACTTCGTAGTGGAAACTCAGGCAGAAGTCTACAAAAGAATAGGTGTGTCTTAAGTCTGCAGGCTCGGGAGGCATGGTTGTGTAAGCGTCCACCCAGGGAAACTAATGGTAGATGAGTCTGTATGTGTTGTTTATTGTTGTTAAGTGTTGCTCTTTGTTAGTTGTGTGTACATGGGTATTATGATGTTCTGTGTTAGGGTTTGGGCTAAATGTGGGAAGTAGTTACTGTCAGCGGGAATGCTTGCTCCTTGGCTGTGTTTTCTTGCGCCTTTTTGCTGAAAAGAGCACTAAAGAGCAGTGAACATCAAGCTTCGGTTCATATAGGCTGCATTAAAGTGAAGGGCTTAGCTCTTTGTAAACACTAAAATAACTATAACCAAACTAAGGCATTGTGTCAGACATCCATCTTTGAAAAATGAGCCTGAATGTCTGAATGCTATAAGTAGAAGGCTATTTTTTGATGGAGTAAAAAATTTGACCGTTCTAAAATGCAAATCTAGTTAATGTGTGTCATCTTGTTGCACACCGTCTTACTACATTTGTGTGTCTTTGTTAATAAAAAATGACAAGTGGTGAAATAATGAGACCAGGTTGTAGCTGGTTATTAGGAGCAGTAACATGCAACACTCATTAGGTCTGAAGTTTGTGCCAGTGTTGATACTGCCTCCCCACAGTTTACCATTATTTTTTGCATTATTGGAGAAACAGTGCTGAGTTTATGTTTGTGTGCCCAGGGATAGATCACAGTTTCCTTCATCCCCTTTGCTTATGAAAATGTCTGCATAATGTTTCAGCTGTGCATGCGTGGTCAGTTTGCTTGTTACCAGGCATCACAATTAACTGTTAACTTAACTTCAATCAAGTAGCTAGATTTCCTAACTTTTCCTAACAATAAACTAATTGGAGTAAATGATGTTATGCAAATTTTCCTTTGGCATTAAGCAGCAAAAAGTTGTAGCATGACATGTTTGATTTTATTTGATATTAATACACTGCTCAAAAAAATAAAGGGAACACTCAAATAACACATCCTAGATCTGAATGAATGAAATATTCTCATTGAATACTTTGTTCTGTACAAAGTTGAATGTGCTGACAACAAAATCACACAAAAATCATCAGTGGAAATCAAATTTATTAACCAATGGAGGCCTGGATTTGGAGTCACACACAAAATTAAAGTGGAAAAACACACTACAGGCTGATCCAACTTTGATGTAATGTCCTTAAAACAAGTCAGAATGAGGCTCAGTATTGTGTGTGGCCTCCATGTGTCTGTATGACCTCCCTACAACACCTGGGCATGCTCCTGATGAGGTGGCGGATGGTCTCCTGAGGGTTCTCCTCCCAGACCTGGGCTAAAGCATCCGCCAACTCCTGGACAGTCTGTGGTACAACGTGACGTTGGTGGATGGAGCGAGATATAATGTGCCGGATGTGCTCAATCGGATTCAGGTCTGGGGAATAGGCGGGCCAGTCCATAGCTTCAGTGCCTTCATCTTGCAGGAACTGCTGACACACTCCAGCCACATGAGGTCTAGCATTGTCCTGCATTAGGAGAAACCCAGTGCCAACTGCACCAGCATATGGTCTCACAAGGGGTCTAAGGACCTCATCTCGGTACCTAATGGCAGTCAGGCTACCTCTGGCAAGCACATGGAGGGCTGTGCGGCCCTCCAAAGAAATGCCACCCTACACCATTACTGACACACTGCCAAACTGGTCATGCTGAAGGATGTTGCAGGCAGCAGATCGCTCTCCACTGTGTCTCCAGACTCTGTCACGTCTGTCACATGTGCTCAGTGTGAACCTGCCTTCATCTGTGAAAAGCACAGGGCGCCAGTGGCGAATTTGCCAATCCTTGTGTTCTCTGGCAAATGTCAAGCGTCCTGCACGGTGTTGGGCTGTGAGCACAACCCCCATCTGTGGACATCAGGCCCTCATACCATCCTCATGGAGTCGGTTTCTAACCGTTTGTGCAGACACATGCACATTTGTAGCCTGCTGGAGGTCATTTTGCAGAGCTCTGGCAATGCTCCTTCTGTTCCTCCTTGCACAAAGGCGGAGGTGGCGGTCCTGCTGCTGGGTTGTTGCCCTCCTACAGCCTCCTCCATGTCTCCTGGTGTACTGGCATGTCTCCTGGTAGTGCCTGCAGGCTCTGGATACTACGCTGACACAGCAAACCTTCTTGCCACAGCTCGCCTTGATGTGCCATCCTGGATGAGCTGCACTACCTGAGCCACTTGTGTGGGTTGTAGACTCCATCTCATGCTACCACGAGTGTGAAAGCAGCACCAACATTCAAAAGTGACCAAAACATCAGCCAGAAAGCATAGGTACTGAGAAGTGGTCTGTGGTCCCCATCTGTAGAACCACTCCTTTATTGAGGGTGTCTTGCTAATTGCCAATAATTTCCATCAGTTGTCTATTCCATTTGCACAACAGCATGTGAAATTGATTGTCAATCAGTGTTGCTTCTTAAGTGGACAGTTTGATTTCACAGAAGTTTGATTTACTTGGAGTTCTATTGTATTGTTTAAGTGTTCCCTTTATTTTTTTGAGCAGTATATATTTGTGTAGGCTTAATGGACCAGTCTGTAAATTCCAAAGCAGTCTTGGATTTTATGTTGTGCATTTTAGCTCTGAATTGTCCTTATCTGTTGGTTTGAACTGTTTGAGTTGCTGCTTGTTGACAGCAGAAGCACATGATGGTTGAGGTAGGGATTTGTATGCACCTTTGATCATGGTGTAGCAATGATTAGGGTTTTTAACCTGTATTTTAACATGACACAAGCTGTACCTTTTTACTGAAAGTTTTGTCAGTAATGCATTTGCAATACTGTATCTCAGTAGATATAAACACCAGTGCTCACTGCTGAAAATCAGTGAGGGGAGTAAAGGAGAGGCATTTGATTGTCATGCACAGTTGGTTTTAACATCAGCACATAGGTTGTTGATTAACAAGCAAACACAAACACTTTCCATTGCCCATAACCTCTGCGTTGCAGTCCAGGAGGTGCAGAGGGTAGCCACTTGGTTCAAGAGCACTGCCTGGAGTAGTGAGTCCCAGTAATAGGTTTCTGTGAAGCAGAATGCACGACGGATCTTGCATTGAGTAAATGTGGGAGTGATGTTTATCCTGATTGTTCCTACTTTTAGTGACCAGGATTCCAGTAGTGTTTTACATAACCATTGTAGGAGATAAGCGGCACACATGAACAACATTGACACTATTGTGATGAGGAATGCTTCTTAGCAGTTGCAGTTTTGTGTATGTGTGTGCATGTGTGTGTGAGGTATATAGTGAGAGAAAGATGAAAGACGAGATACTCACTAGCTCTGAAGTTGTGCCTCTCCACAGTTTACCGTTATTTTTACATTTTCGGGGAAACAGTCCTGAGTTTATGTTTGTGTGCACAAGGATGGATCACAGTCTTATGAGGCCCATTTAGTACAAAGGTCTTTTTTGTCATATGTTTATTTCATTGTTAATTTACCCATTTTTGGCATTGTGAGCTTTTGTTGGTGTGGTGTTTTGTGTGGAGCTGAAGAGTTTGCAATTCATTTTATATCTGCAGAAAGGATTGGCTTAGTGACCCCACTGTTCAGTAGACAGTGTATAGGTTGAGGGGTCCCAGGACAGATAATATTTCTTCCTTGTTACATATTCAAAAACTATACCACAATCTATTGTTTGCCTTCACAATGGTGCTAAATCTGTTCAGTATATGTTTGAGGTGATCAGTAATCTGTCCCTGTGCACACATGTATTTCTGACTTGCTTCCACCCAGTAAATGTAAACATAGGGCTGTGTGTGTGTAAATATGAGGGGTATGTGAGCATTAAAGTGTCTCAGGAGCATGTTTGTGAAATAGTAACTTACTCAGTGCATATGAACTTTAGACAGAGAGGTAGGTAGGAGTTGTAGAAACACACGTGACACACCCACTCAAACAGTCTGCTGAGGAAACATTTTGATATTTTGTGTTCTCTTTTGTAACTACTTTTTATTTGCTAATTTAATTATGTATTTGAGTGAACTTGTTGATTTTAAGCTGCTATATCTTGTAATAAGGAATGGAAGGAAGAATGCAGGGCATGATTTTCAATTACAAGCACTTTTATTTTGTATCTATCATCGGAACTTGTTGTTGCTGTCCATTCCTTTCATATGCTCCATATGTTTTCAGTTTATACACCAGTTACTTGCAGCAGCCTGTGGCAGTGGTTCCCAATCCTTGTGTGTTGTAATTTATTGAAACGTGATTATTTGTGATGTACTTTTTTCTGTGCCATGAATAAACATGATGCAATGAAGCTTTAAAATCTTTTACCTTGCTCTGCACATTCTAGTATTTTCTGCTAATAACACGCCTGATACAACTAATTAGCTATTTAACAAGCCCTACCTGAGTTTAAATTACTGTATTTCTAGGGACAAAATACCAAAAAGGCTTCTAATTTCTTCTATGGCAGTGTGCATTTATCTTTGTCTTTATTGTTTTGTTTATTTTTGAATCTGAAAAAAGGGCACACCCATCTTTTTCTCAGAGCGCTATTACCTCAGGTCTTTTTAAGCTTGTTTTATGCCTTTCTGGAAAATGTAAATAAACTTTAATACTGTTGCAGTTTTTAAATACATATTGTTGCATGATTGCTTTAACAGAGATCTCCGTTTTAAGTCAAGGTTTATTTATATACTGTGTTTTACAACACACTTTGTCACAAAGCAGCTTTACAGAGAATCTAGGTCCAAGCCCCCAATGAGCAAGCCAAGGGCAGCATGGGGAAAGAAAAACTCCCTAAGAGCCAGTGAGAGACACCTCGAGAGGAACCAAGGAACATCAGAAAGGGAAGCCAGGCTCCTTGGGTAAATGTCGAATAGCAAGATAAGCGCAAAAGCAATTTGAAGCAATTTGCAGTTTGCTATTAGACAGAAGTATTAGATTAACCAGTGATAACCGTTGAATGTTGGAGTCCTACCAGAGAAGCGGTGAGAAACAGAGCTGAAAGCCAACCCAAATAAAAACTATCATGATAGCATACAAAATATATGGAGATTAATTGACTCTCTTTAGTCCCACATCCCTTTTCGGCTTTAGTTATTTGCAAATGCAAAAACTGACATTTATCAAAATCATTTGGAAGTTCTAGGTTCAAGATGATTTAACATAAACATACCACAATAGTATATGAACAGTATAATGCCCAGGTTTTATTTAGAAAAAAATACATTATACACTCATTGTTAAAAAATAGTTGTACAAATAGTTAGTCAGCAACTATTCCTCACCAAGGTGAACGGTTTGTTGTCGTGTGTCACATGGCCAGAGGGCCTGGGGTCACTCCACCTCTATCCCCACCCACAACATCTGTAGGAACTGTGTTAGAATTTTCAAGCTGCATGGAACGGATTATCACAGGACATCTTTAGGAACAGCCACAGCTCCATTCCGAGACATCTGCCATGTTGCATTAGCAAACATGGTGGCCAGAAGCCATATTAAGAGATGTGTATGTCGCTGTGTGTAGTTCAATAAATATTGCCCATATCAGTCTAAATCTAATATCATTTATTGTTCCTGGTAACCTTTATCATCCTTTATAATCTTTATAAAAGAAGTGCAGCCCTTCTTTTAAAGATGAGTGTATTTATCTGCATTGCAAACGGTGCTTTCACTCATGAGGTTTTTTTTCTAACAGCATTTTAAGGCTGAAGGCATGAACTCCACCTCCCCATTGTTTATACAACACTACAGCAGTAAATAATGAGAAGACAGAGTTGAACATGTGGTTATTAGTCTCACTAAATTGTTTGGAAAATGGAACAGTAATACAGTTTTACAGCACAGGGTGCTCTCACTATAATTCTAATTTACGCTTACATCAGCACTTTTTAAGTATTTCTGTAGTAAGGCCCCAGTGAGGGTGTGTGTGTGTGCATATGCACTGGTGTGGGGACGGGGGCTGACTGGTAGTGACAGATTGTTTATTGAGTTGTTATTGTGAGACGTGTAAAGATACTTTCAGTTTATTATAAAACTGTGGTGAAATAATTAGATAGTTAATAGGATTGATTCACGTCTGTCCTCAGGAGACACATCCTTCATCAAGTCTTGATTGGGTTTATCCACTTTGGGAAAGAGTCTGAAGCTGATGTTACAAAATGGACTTCCACATTCTGCATGCAATTGCATGTTTCCACCATAGTGCAGATTAAACTGTTTGTTACTGCAAATGATAGTGTAAATTGCTGTAAAATGACAGCAAGTACAGCTGGTGATGTGTAAAAACCCAGTAGCCTAAAATACAAAGTCAATCGCTAAATTAACTAAGCAGTCAACTCTTATGAAAGCTGTGTAAACTGTATTAGTTAATATTCAAATATTCAGTACTTTAAAAGCGGATACTGAAATGGCAAACTAGAGTGCACATACCACTCTATATATATATATATATATATATATATATATATATATATATATATATATATATATATATATATATATATATATATATATATATATATATATCATTAGTTTATTGTATTTAAAAAGTATGGAAAAATAATAATAATAATAACACTAGTTTCTATGGGTTAAACAGTCAGCGCTTTAGAGGCTGATATACTGCTTTAGCTTGACATGAACTAAAACCCAGGCAATGTTGTTAAACTGAAGTGACTGAACTGTTGGCTCTCACCTGGACTGGGTGTGGCGTAGTGCCTGACTCAGACATGGATAATGCACTGATTGTGACATGACGAGAGAAAAGAAGGCAGAAACAATGAGCTATCGGCTGCCTGACCTTTTTAGAGAACGCTGTGAAGCTCAAACTGTCAATGCAAAAACAAGCTTTGATCCATAATATGTTTTGTTTTGCTTGGGTATTTTGTGTGTGTGTTTCTGGGTGGTGCTTTGCGACATCTGGCATGGACTGCATGGATAGCATTATCCTTGTGATTGGTGGTAGTGCAGGTATTCGTTCCTTACTGCTTTATTTTTTTTTGGGTTTTTTTTTTGTTTTGCTTTTTTTTTCTGAAGATTTGGTCAAGGTAACCTAACCACAATTGCCTGTTTTTGGATGAATTGGACACTAATCTGCTCATCTCATAATTTTATGCAGTAAGTGTATTGTAATGACAATTTGAATCACAGCAATAATAATAATAATAGTAATGTAATATTTAGGTAATATTCAGGCTATATTAAAGAAGCTTCTTTAATTCTGTCTTAGTACTTAAAGTTTTGAAATTCAAAAAACTTTTTGCATGAAGGTCTAAGCAGATTTTTTCAGATGGGTCGAGCTTGCTGTGTACTGCCTACTGATAACAATAACTACAAGTTGATATACTTTAAAGTATATACTTTTATTATACTGTATTGCTGATGATTGGAGATATGTCATTCATGTATAAAGACCACTTTCAACAGTATTTTTAACTTACATATTCCAAAAAAGAAAGTTCTTTTAAGTGACCTTCAATGCATTTTGGAAACCCTTTATGTTATTATGATTTCTTTTTTCATCTTTGCCCATCTATTTATGTGTCATACAATTGGCTGTTTGTCATAAATGTCAAGCTTTTATGTGCACATGCATGAGGATTAAACCTGGATTTACAGAGAAACATGTTAACTACTGTTATTAAAAGACTTAGCCATGCCTGTGTTTGTTAGGTTTTGTAAAGCTGAAACGTTGTTGAAAGAGCCTGTCTGTGTTTAAACTGCTTCGTTATACAGATGAACAGTATCTTGTTGTCAAACTACAAGCCAAAATGAATGACAAAGCATTTTTGTCTTACCTTTTGCTTCCTTTGATTTTTATTTTCAACAAAAATTCAACATCCTTTCAACATTGCTTGGCCAGCATAAGCATAATCTCCTGGTAATGCTGGTGACCAATATTACCTTGTCAAGGATGGAAAAATCTCAAACTTTGAATGAACACAAAAAAAACCCCAACAACTTTCAAATTTAGCTCATCTAAAAAACTAAATGGCATCACTTACCTCGCGATGTGTAATTTAATGTGACAGCATTGTTTTATATGACTTTTTTTATATTATTTTTTTTTTAGCTAAAGATACATATGCTCATTTTTGAAACATCAGAAACCAGTTGTCCTCACTCGAGTATCTTGCAGGACATTGTGATGTCATCTTATCTCACAGTAATCATGAACTACTCAGTCAACATCCATAATCACATGTCATGTCTGTTACTAAGCAAACGACAACACATGTGCAGCTGCAGACCTAAACGCTTTTTTAAAGAAGCTATTGTAGCAGAAAAATCTACTACTGTATATCACTTTAAATTCCAGAGCATAGACACACCAGGTTTCACTCCAGGGCAGTTTCACTCTGCTGTATTTATAGGTTTTCCTCTATTGGCAACACGGTTATTCCTGTTGCTCCTCATTGCTGCGCTGACAGGAAGGAAACTCAATTGTGTTGTAAAAAGTCCTGTCCTTAGGCGTTCTACAGAAGTAGGAGTGATTCTTACTGCTGCAAGTCCAAATCTCAATGACCAGTCAGCTTTCAGATACACATAGACACATAGAACTTTTACTTGCTCACCTATGGTGCAACTAGACTGAAAAGCTTCTCTGAGTGGCTTGGACAACTTGCAAGCATTATGTTTCAGAGTAACTGCTGTTTTGAGCTTAGTATTATTTACCACCTGTACTACTTGTTATTTATATAACATATAGAAATCATCAGGAGAAACAGTGGACTAGGCACTATGTACAATACACGTACAATGTACTCATCGTCAAAAAGAATAGAGGGATGTTGCAATGCTATTTGGAAGGAAGATAGAGGTGACCCGGGACAATAAATGATGATAGATTTTGACTCATATGGCCAATATTTATCTCCATGCTAACACAGCATTCATATATCTCTGCATGAAGTTACAGAGGTTCCTAATAGTGTCCTGTGATAATCCATGCCATGCAGCTTTTTGCGGTGGGGGTGGAGGTGGAGTGACCCCAGACCTTCTGTCAAACTGTCTTGGTTTTGTTGTTGTTACAGTCTGCATGTATGTAGCCCTTTGTCATGTAGTCTCCTGCCAATGCTGCTGGCACTAACAAGATCAACAACAGATGGATTAAACTTAATATTTCTCTGGACTAAAAAAAAAAATGTATTTATACACTCATCATCATCATCAAAAAAAAATTGTACCCTGAAAAAATTTGCCAACAGGAATAAAACTTGGTGGGTAGGTTTGACATTGTGAGACATGTGAAAGATTCAAGATTTACCCTTGGCTGTGCATCTGATGTAAGCAAGAATGGGTTTGTTGAATGTCTTCAATCTTGGCTGTTTGTGTGAGGTACAGTGCTAAGACCTTGCTCAAGATTAGTGTAAATAAAACATTAATGTGTTTTCCAAGAAGACACATGTAAGAACTGGACTTGGCATGAAATGTTTTGATGAAAGTGGTCACTTTGTAATTTTCTATGTAGGAAAACCCCTGTGATTTTTTATTAGCTAACTGACATGCTGGTCAGGCCCCGGCACATAAACATACACTTTCTTGGTCACACAATTTCAACACTGAACAGGATCCTTCTGGGGTGCATTAGTATGATTAGTCTGCTTCTGGGACCTCTGTGGGTGGCCTAGTTATTAGGGCCCATTCATGTGAGCCGCCTGTTAAAAAATCTGTGCCTGACTGCAGTGTATTTTGTAGTCTCTTTTGGCAATAAGAAAAAGTGTGGTCTGCACATCAAGTAATTCCTATAAAATTATTTTTGATCTGCAGCCTGTTTTATCAGAGCTTAAAGAAGACTATAACAGGCTGCCTCATGCAAGCTCTTGGTCAGCAGCTGTGATTGTGAAACAACTTAACCAAGTGCAATGATGATATGCTGTGCAATGCTGTAAAGATTGGCTGGAACAACATTTAGGTTATTCTGACAAGTAATTACATTTTACGGGAGAGGGCCAAAACCTAATATAACTTTAATATCAGTCAATGGAACCAGACGTGTTTCCAGATGATTTTAGGACTTTTTTGCACACTGTAAGCAGTTGGGGCTCTTTTCAAAATTAAAAATAAAAAAAATGCATGTTTTTCAGACTGCTGAAAAAATAATTTATGCCACTTTATCTTTGTTATAGTTATCATCAGTGATGGCCTCTACCATAATTGGGCTCCAGAGTTTCAGCACTGGTCCATGCAATATCTGAAACTTTTTTGGGGGTGTTAGGGCCATTTAGTAAGCCATGACATATTGACATATTGTCCAAGTCAACACGTCTACTGCACTGACTGAAGCTCTCATTACTTAAATAGATCTGATTTCAAGTAACTGCTGTTCAGTGTCACCCAAAAGACCATCTGGCTGAAGATTTTCATTTAAATCAAGCAGAAGTGCACACAGTTGGCCCTTTTTAAGTTTCTGTGCTTTTTAATCTGAAAACATGTTGTAAGATTATGTTGCTTCTGTTAAAACAACGAAAATAACAATGATGGCTAATGGATGCTTTAAAGTTGGTGCTGTTTTCAAGTGCTTTTAGAGAAACATTGATTATAGTTATTTTCTCTTATCCATCATTTTATCACTCTGACATTTGCTACTATTTGATACTGGGTTAGGGTTAGGGTTAGGGTTAGGGTTAGTACAATATGTACTTAATAAACTTGCCAGCCACTTTATTAAGTACATATTGGGTATGCATGTTAACATCCATTGTCCATTATGTCAGCTACACTTACCATATAGGTGCATTCTGTAGTTCTACAATTACAAACTGTAGTTCATCTGATTAGCTGCATGTTTTTCATTAATGGTCAGAACGGACATGGACTGTGTTAGTGTATGGTGTGTGTGTTGTACAGCAGTGCTACTGGAGTTTTTAAAAACCTCATTGTCACTGCTTGACTGGAAGTCGTCCACCAACCAAAACTATCCAGGCAACATCACAGGGCATGTATCACTGATAGACTAGAGGATGAGCAACAGATTATCTAAAACCTTTACATCTACAAGACGATGAACCAGCAAGGTTTGTGGACAGTGGACAGTGAGTGGACACAATGTTTAAACACTCCAGCAGCACTGCTGTGTACAATCTGCTCACACCAGCACACCACACTCTGCGGTGGCCTGTGGGGGTCCTAACTATTGACCAACAGGTTGATAGG
This sequence comes from Prochilodus magdalenae, assembly GCA_024036415.1. Lineage (NCBI taxonomy): Eukaryota > Metazoa > Chordata > Actinopteri > Characiformes > Prochilodontidae > Prochilodus > Prochilodus magdalenae. The sequence goes on along the minus strand of JAMWET010005933.1, from coordinate 153,465 downwards.
AAGCTAACAAAGTATACAGAGAAACAGACAGGCTGCAGACTGCAATCACATAACTACTGTAATACTGTACTGTATTTCGAACAGTGGTTCTGCGGACAGCATGTCTCCCTTGTGCATGTGCTGTCCGTAGAACCACTGAAGTATTCCACCTGGGAATGCATTTCTGCTTACCACGTAGTGCTTGCTCTTCTGTAAATGTCCACACTTTTTACAAGAGAAGATTTAGACTGTTTCACTGAAAGCCCATGGTAACAGCACCGACTTTGAAGTGTTAGTTAACAGTGAAATGCTGACTCAAAGTTTTCCATCCATATTGCAATTGAGATTGAACACCCGGCGTACAGCAGTAGGTTGCAGGGCAGAATTCTGTAGTTCTTAAACTTGTCCAGAGCTGAGGCCAGGTTGACACTCTATAGCAGATTAATTTGATGTTTGATTTGTGAGATTTGATTTGTGGGTTTTTTACTGCTTATTTAAGGCTAATCTTTGTCTCCTGGGTGATTTTACTGAAACAGTTTGGCAGAAAATGACATTTACACGGTCCCCTTTTTTTAAAAATCTACTCCACCAGTTAATCTTTGGTGTTGAAAATATATTTATTTAGTTTTGTACTGATGCTCAAAAGCTAATGTAGCTAACAAATACAAAGTACATCCACAAATCACACATGCCTGTCCACATTGAGTTGTTAAAAATAATATTAAATAAACTTGTTGTCTAACATTGTTATCTATAAATTTGACCAAAGCTACATAGCAGAACAAAATAAGTATAAGCATCTATGCCGAATCCTGGATTCAGTCAGTACTTATTTTCTTTCAGTGTTTGTTGTCATGTATTGCACAGAGTCAAAAATGTAGTTCATCACAAATAAGGAAACTACTTTGAAAAAAACTAGTTACATTACAGAACTACATTAATTTCAAGAAAAAAAGGCATGATCTTAATTGCTCACCATGTTTGCCATATTTTGTAAAAACACAAACACAAAAACATCAGTTGTATAAAGTAAAACCCAGTAGTCATTTTATGTCATTTATTCAGACAGAAACAGCTAGCCACACTAAGCATTATTGAATGGTCAGACTATCCGCAATCTTGCTTTGTACAAGACACAACCAGTTAGCTTTGCTTGATGAAAATGATAAACAACTAATGCTTTTTGAAAATAAAAACTGGTCAGAAATACAACCAGACAATACTAGGAATAGTTCGAAAACAGCTGCCTTAAATGTCTGAAAATTAAATATGAATATAAAGCTTAGATTACAATGCTGTTTTTGAATGAAAATTAAGTTAGGACAGGCACAGTAATCCATACAAAAGAAATGTTTTATTTTGTTATATTGTCTTATTAGAGATGTATGAGTAATGCAAAAGCCGACATTCTTAGTATTACATAAGTATTTGTAACATGTTTACAGTTTAAAATAATTCTCCAATTACTTTGTATTGCAAGTACAATGTAGCCAGAAACCTGTTACTTTGCAGCTTCAGTACTTGCAGTCATAAGGATCATGCACCAAGCATGAATTGACTTATTTGCTACATTATGTGTAAAGGCAAATTTACGCAACTTATTATTCAGTTTCAATGTTATTTTAGGCAGCTAGCAGAGTGTTACTACTTAGCTGCTGTGGTATACCAGATGTATGCTAGGTTGTTCCTTGGTGGTTGCTAAGTTTTTATGCAGGCTTTGCGATGCCTAGTCATTTACGTTTTTGTGCACTCTTGATAGTGAATGTTGTGTTCTGTTTTTAAGACATTCTCTTTTGTTTCCTTTTTAACTGTTTCTTCTTTCCCTCTTCTTCCTCTTAGATGCACAGAGATGTAATGTATGCAGGCCCTCCCCTGATGCGGCAACACTCACTGGGCCCCCATCCACCCCATCCAATGCAGGCTCCCATGTCCCCCACTACGCCTCAATCTATGCCACCGTCGCCCTCGCGCATCCCATTTGGTCCTCGAATCTCAGGTGGCGCCACCACCATGCCCCGGGAGAGGGCAGGGCACACTCTTGCCACACCTACCCGTTCAGCCTCACCCTGCCCAAGTGCAATCCTGGAACGCCGCGATGTTAAGCCAGACGAAGATGTGGCCGCCAAGAGCATGTCACTACCTGCCCGCAGTGAGGGCCTTTATGCTGACCCCTACGTGCTGCAACACCCCGACATGGTGGACCATGCCTACCACCGTGGCCCCATCCGTCCATACGGACCTCCAGGGACATCTACAGAGCCGGTAGAGCATCACTCACTGTTCCGACAAAAAAGTAGGAAGTATGCAGACAGTCAGCTGCCCACACTAGGCTCCAAGACCCCACCACCATCACCACATAGGATGGGTGAGATGAGGGTGATGGATGTCCATTCAAGCCAGTCACAAGCACCTCCCCTGGAAAGGTCCTCACCCATCAGGCAGTCCTTCAGGAAGGAAGCACCTGTAGGCATGGATACAGTAGTGAAAGGCAGGGGCCCCATGGTGTCCCCCGTGACCCCTGACCTTCAATCCAATCCTCCTGTCCCATCTCCTGATCCCCAGACACGGTAGGTCTGCTATGAGGAGAAAACAGGAATGAAAGAATGAGCATCACTAACACGCATCCAAAACATTTCTGTAACACTCAGTATGCATTTATACATACTAATCCTGAATCCATTGCCTATGTATGTTCCTCCACTGCATTATGATATACCAACATTTTTAACATCCTGCACGTATGTACCTTTAGAGTGTGTTGTGGACACATAATGTACTTATTAACACATCTGGTTGTTTGCAAGACTCACACTGGTGTGAATGGAAATCAGTGTCAAAGTGGTCAACTTAATACAATTATGAAAACAAAGTGAGTTAGACTAGACCCACTGGCTGTCCACTTTATTATTTATTACAATTTCAGACGTCAATATGAAGGGAACAATGGCAAAGAAAGGAAATCAATTTTCCTCTTGCCTGCAGCAGACTCAGATAATGTATATACAGCACTTTAATACCATGCAAAAGTCTGAGACCTGAGACATTTCTACAGATGGCCAGCAAATACAAGTTATTGTGTTTTAGGAAATAATACTGAGGAGCTTAGATATAAGAAATCAGGGATTTCCAAAAAATGAATAAGTTTTGTTTCCTTACAGACTTACCATCGGATAAACAGAACTTTGTGCTTTGAGACAGGAGAAAGTTGAGGTGATTTAGTTCTGAGTTCTATGAGCCTAAAAGGATGTGTGGCTTTCAGAAGAACATTAAGGGAATAAGGGAATTAAACAAAATAAAAAATAAATCAGATTTGCAAATGAACAAAAACAGTTGACATTCTCAGCATAATGGACAGGCCAACCACCCAGACCTAAACATTTTTGAATGTGATTGTGATCATTGGGATTGTGGCATCTGGTAAAAACATAGTCCATTACCATTACTATCACTTAACTGACATAATATAAAATAATATAATATGAAATAATATACCTGCAGATTTCTTTTGAATCTGCGTGAAAGCTAATATTAAAATCTGAAAGGGTAAAAAAGATTTTATAATTAGTTTATAAATAGTATTTTCTATGTTATGTTTTTCCTGACACTGAAAATGTTTAACTTACACTAAATGGCCATTTAGATTGTGGAATAAATAAATGAACAGTAGTCACTGGTGTTTTTACTATTTATATTCTATATAGGCCTACAGAAACAAATACATTCTTAGTTAAATATAATAAATTGATTTTCTTTAAAAGCTCTTTATGGTAGGTTTTTACAAGTTAGTATACGTCATGTGTTGGTCATTGGCTTCATAGCAGAGTAGAAAAGCCAGTTGTTTTACAAATTGGAGACCAAACTTAAAAGCAAACACCATTATTAATTTAATTGCTGAGTGATTTTTCTACAGACTTCTTGTGTCAGGATTTATAAATGCTTTTATTACCCCAAATTTCATACCTTTGTCAAGCCAGTTTCAGACTGCAGTTCTGTTAATCTAATTCAAATTATAATTTTGATACAAAAACAGCATATCTGAGACCCTAACTGATATTGTGTCACTTGGAACAATGTCACAGATAGGATTTCCATTTTATGTTGACTTTAAAATCAATATTGGTTTCAGTCACAATTTGTGACAGGCTTTACCAAGCATATACAGGGACCTTGGTGAGCATGTGTTTGGTGTCTCTGTGCAGAGAGAGAATGAAGGCTATGGAGGAGCAGTTGGCCAGTCTGACTGGCCTCGTGCAGCATGCTCTTTTAAAGGGCCCCAGTGTTAATGGCTGCAGCATCAGGGAGAAGGCCAGGTAAGCAGGGCAGACTGGGTGGTGAGGTTTACAAGCCACAGCCTGTCCTCTAGGGAACAACATTCAGCACACTGAGTGACTGGATTACATTACGTAACAACTAACTGTCAGCATGTCCTGACTACTCACGCTAACTGCACTTTTCATGTACCTGTATGAATACTAGCTCCAGCTTGTGCTAATGTAACATGCAGTGCTATGATGTTCTTGTGGATTATGAGCGATATATGATATGATATGATATGATATGATATGATATGATATGATATGATATGATATGATATGATATGATATGATATATGATATGATATGATATATGTTATTTCAGTGACCAGTCAGTAAAGTCAGGTTCACCCATTCACAGCACCTCCAGTACAGGTGAGAAATCTCCCTTCCTTTCTCTTTCTTTCTTTTTCCGCCTCTGATCCTCTGTTCTTGTTTATTTTTTTGTTTGTTTTCAGTCAGTGGTAGCCATGAATGTACCCAAAAATCTGATCCTTCTCTCCTAACACCACAACACTTGATCATAACAATAAGCTCCTTTTATTGGTTAAGTAATAGAACATTTTAGGGAAATCATGTGGTGCTGTACAGGTTTAGAACCAAGAGAAAAGCGTAACTCATCACTTAAGACAACCAGTGGCCATTCACGGTCACTCCATGACAGTCTGGCACAACACCATTGCGGTCTTTGGCAATGTTAATGTGGTGTTAGGGGCAATTGTTGTAACGGTCTTAGTCACTACATTGTGAAGCTGTCTGCTAATGGTGCTGATGCTAACAAAATGAGGGCATCACTGTTCACTGAATATCCGCAATTGCGACTGTTAGGTTAATCAGGTACAGTGGTGGCCATAACGAAGTAAATGTAGTTTACTGATGTATTTCCATTTTGAACAACTTTTTACTTTTACTCCATTTCATTTCAAACTCAAATATCTTACTTTATACTCCACTACATTATGCTAAATTTGTAGTTCCTATTGGCTTATGCGCGGGTAAAAACGTTATGTCAAAACGAAACAAGCTTTTTTATGGATTCTTCGCATCCCATGTCTCACAATGTCAAACCTACCCACCAAGTTTCATTCCTGTTGGCAAATTTTTTCAGGGTACAACTTTTTTTTTTGATGATGATGATGATGAGTGTATAAATACATTTTTTTTTCAGTCCAGAGAAATATTAAGTTTAATCCATCTGTTGTTGATCTTGTTACTCACTTCTTTTAAAAGTCAAAGTTAGTATTTTATTTGTCATATGTACAGTACGCCAAGGACATTTACTTTACCAAGGCATTTACCTTAATACATAAAGCGCCGTTCTTTATTCAGTAGGGGTTTTTTTTTGGTTTGGTTAAACTAAATTGTATAATTGCACATTTTTTTCCGTTATCTTCTTGTGTAATTTTTTATCCTCTTCTTTTCTGTAGTTTTAGAAAAAAAACCTATTTACAAATAGAAAACATAAAGAGTGTACATAAGTCACCTATTATCTGTTATTCTGTTAAATAAAATAATATGTACAGAATGGTACATATTAAAATAAAATAAATAGATGTGATGAATGCTCTCAATATTGGGGCAATAGTGACCTCCAGAGGTATAGAGGGAAAACCACAAGTCTAATGGTGACAGCATTATCATCAGAAGTGTTGTTAAGAGATTTTAAGTGAATTGTAAAATTCTGGCACTTTTTACTTTTGCTTAGCTCTAAAAAGAAGTAAGAAGTAAGAAAGTGTCACTTACAAAACTGTAATGCATTTTTGGGGTTACTGTTAACTATCCTAAAATGAGATAGATGTATTTAGGTGGGTAAAAGTTTCTGTAATTAAACAAGCTCCTTTTTTCATGTTTTTGCCATGTATATTTAGGAGACTCTCCAGTGTTTGGACTCAAGAGTGCTGCAAACCCACCTGAAAGTAGCCCTGTCTCAGCCCCACCCATTAGCTCCATGCCTCTGCAGGTGAATCTCCTCCAGTTCAGGAAAAACGTCTCAGAGCTCCGTGTTCAGCTGCAGCAGATGAGACAGCTACAGGTATAAAATTCATTAAATATGATGATCATACTGTGCATACAGTTCTAGACAGCCATCTGGACAATGCAGCTGTTTGGCTCAAGTAAGAAGCCTTTTACTAAGCCACGCATAACTATTAGGATAACACAATGTCTGTGAATCAGCCTTTTCTGACTTTTTTTAAATAAACGAACATTTAAGTAGAAAGAAGGAGTTTTATCTTATGGTTCAGTAGGCACGGGCCAAAAAAAAATTTTGCTCTATAGTACCATCATCAGGCCAACTGGGGTTGTTTCACCTGCCTGAGTAATGGGGAAGATTTTGAACAGACCTTACAAGTGTGGTCCCCTAATAGCTTATAATGTCTTTTCTCTTTATTTTTGTAATGGAGAAAATTAATAATAAGAAGAAAAATCCTAGAAATTCATAATTATCTGTTTTCTATGATTTAATGTGGACAGGCAGTTGTGCTATTTACCTGATAATATTATGGCACTGTGATGCACTAGGGAGAAGAAGAAGACGAGCCTAAATATTAGTAGTGGCACTTTTGCTGTCATGTAGCCTTTCCAGTGCTAACTTGGCATTCGCTTGTGGAGGAATGTGTACGGCTGCTGTCTTACTCTTATTGCTCCTAGATTTGGACTGTGGTGCTGTACTGTGCACCAGTTTATTAACATAGATAGACATTCCGCCTCATTTTTCTGAATTTGCTAGAAAGTGCCTGAGCAGCTAGCTACTTTAATATCAACTTCTGGAACAGTGCAGTTCAGTCAGTGACTGTAACACAGTGCAGAGTTGTTTTCCCTTTGACCTTGTCCGTCTTGTTGTTGAAGGACTGTCAATATCCGAAATAACTTAAGAAAAGTAAAATAATTAAAAAGAGGGAAAAGGAAGAAAGCAGACCCACAGCGCCTGTCCGTGTCGCGTCAAGTATTGCTTCAAGTGGGTCCAAACGTTTGCTGATGTATTGCAATAGAGATGACATGTAGCACATTTACTCACATTACATCACATTAGTGATTTATTTTATGATATACATGTTATCACGATTGCATTTGTGTATGTGTTTATTACAGTTGCAGAATCAGGAGTGTGTGCACGCTCAGATCAAGCAGGTGGAGCAGGAGATCAGTGTGCGATTGGCTGCAGCTTTGAGACGGCAGGAGGACCCTGCCCACAGACAGAAAATGCTGGTGGAGGAAGAGAGACACAAATATCTTTGCATGGAAGAGAAAGTTCTCACACAGTTAGGGTGAGACACACACAACAACAGACATTTATGAACCAGTCGAATGCCTACGCTGACATGTTTTCAAGACCTTGTATTTAACATTCAGTAACATAAGTATATACAGAACTGTACAAATGTCAGAGAGCATGCTTCTTTTGTTATTTGATTTTCAGTAACAACCATTAATTAGTTGTTCATTATTCACCAGCAAGAAGACATGCAGAAAACTATTTAACAGAAAATAACAGAAAATCAATTTTTTTTGTGTCGGTGTCACCATCACACATTCATTCATATTGAGCGCTAGGCCCTAGGGTGATCAGTCACATTGCTCTAAGAACACAGGCTGCTTTTTTGTTGTTTTCTTTTTTTTTAGCAATGGCCTAGTAATTACTACACATGGATTCAGAATATCTCTCCAAAAGACTTATAAACTTGTCCTCAATTGCCATTTAGATTGGAAATAGCTTAGTCCTTTCCATGAACTGGCTTAACATTCTCCATCCTGTAAATCCTTATAAAGCCATGACTCAGTAATGGTTTCAAATGTTTTCCCTAATGCAGTTGATGAGCTGGGGTTTGGGGTCAGACATGTTTGGTGTCCAAAGTGTATAGCTGTTCATTGGAATCATGCAAATGGCATGCCTAATCAATAATAATAAATCTGTAGTTTTGTTAATTTTAACAGAAAACAGTAGGTAACCACATAAGCAAATGTATTTGAGATTATCGCTTTTGCAGGCAGTAGAATGAATTTTTTATCCATCTAAAGTCAATTTTCTACTATTATGTTAGCTCTCTGCTGTTACTGTTCATATTAGCAATCATTTACATGCAGGATACTGTAATCCAAAATAGTACCAGTAATAGTACTTTTTTACAGACCTACCTCTATCAACCAGTAAGTTTAGTAGTACAGGTTCAATAGTGTATTTTAATAGTTAATAGTATATAGTAGATGTACATTGTTTTACCTTTGTACCCATACAGTAACCTGATACACCATTTTAATGTCACTGCCATGATGAAAATGATCTGCTACTCGAGTGTTTTATCAGCAGTAGTCCTGTGGTTTTGTACAGATTGCTAATTTACAGATTGCTAATTTACCATGGCAGATAGATTTTAGTCTGTAATTGTACATACATACAGTGACTCTATAAGGTAGGCTGAGTTCATAAATTTGACAGTAAGAGAAAATATTAATAGAGAAAATTTATCTTAAAGTAGACAGTAAGTCTATTCTGATATTAAAATTAATTGTTTGTCTAGAGTGAAAAAATTGGAAAACTGACATACACTAAGCATTATTAGTAAGTTATATTTATATAGATACTGGTGTTGCTAAGCCTGTATTGTGTGTTTGTGCAGAGATCTAGAGAACTATGTGGAGTCTCTGAAGAGGGATTCAAACTCAGGTGTAACTCCTAAGGTGGTCACACTGAAGGAAGTAGAAGAAGGAGCGGTCAGCCTGAGAAAAGTAGGGGAGAGCCTGGCAGGACTCAAAGGTGAGAGAATATGCAAGATGCTTTCAATTAAAGTAGAGTTTCTAACCCAATCTCTATCTGCCATGTCCGGGCACACTGAAGGGTTTTAGGTTGAGGTAGTCATGAGAGACATTTACTACAGTTGTTCTTATTTTGGGCGAACCATGACTAGTAAAATTAAACCTATTAAAATCAAAACATGAGGGAAAAAAACACCCACCTCTACCATAATGCCAATTTCTGTTAATGTCTCTATTCAAAATCTGTAATCATTTTTGACAGTTCTAGAATAAACACAGAAATTTGAAAACTAAAATACAATGGTTACTTCAGACATATTAGCATATATTTTACCATATTTATACCATATAATTAGAGAGCCATGGTATAAGGCTGCTGTTGCTGCTGCTGTTTTTCATTTCCATCCACCCATTGTTTAATTTTCCACTTATTTACAGTCAACAACTTCAGTCTTTTCAGACTTTCAAAAGACGTAGGATGGCTTTTTTTTCTTTTTTGGTTCCTAGAAGTCATTAGGTCTTTGTGAAGGCCTGTAAGGCCGAAGGGTTCTGCTTTGGTTCTTATTTAGTTGTATCCAACATTTAAACACCAGGGCAACACAATTTAAAAAGTAATTCTGGTTTTTAATTCTTTTGTTAGGCCATCCCGCAAGGCAATCCTATCTATACTTTGAGCTAAATGGCAAATAGCTTACAACTTTGCCTACAGATACCATTGACTCACGATCTCAAGTGTTTTATAAGTATTTAAAAAAATGTTTACTGAGAAAATTCAACAATTGACCTTGAATATGACTGCGTCATAAATGTGTTGGTTTTTTTTTTGAAAGTGGGTTTTCTGTTCTTTTGTAAGTGGTAAAAGTTATTGTGTGTGGTACAGATGCAGCAGATAGAGATTATGTTGAAAAGATACTAGACTGTTGTGTGTGTGTTTTTTTTTTTTTTTTTTACATGTTTTCATTTACTATTATGCAGTACATCACTCTCACAATCAATTCTGGTTTGATGTGTATGTGTCAGGAGAGTTTCCAGCTTTGCAGGCACGCATGCGGGCTGTTTTGCGAGTGGAGGTGGAGGCTGTGAAATTTCTGAAGGAGGAACCACACAAGCTGGACAGCATGTTAAAAAGAGTAAAAACACTCACTGACTCCCTCAGCACTTTGCGCAGGTACAGGAAGTATCCTCAGTATCATTGTATCAATTTCATCAGTATTGTTACTATGTGATTGGTAATGTGTGGGAATTAGCTGCTAAATGCTGTGGATGATAAACGCAAGTGACAGTAAGAGGAGGACCTCAGCTACACGAGAGGATTATGACTAGGGACACGTTTCAAAACCCAGTTCTGATTCAGAACTACAGAAATACATTTACATTCGTAGGTACTTTTTTTGCAGATTTTGCAGCATTTGGGGTAGGAAGCTTCACAGTTTCTTCGTTGTCAAGTAACTGTCATTTAAGTAGACAAAGTTGAAATATCAGAGCTAATGCTATGTTTGGATGCTCATTGAGAGGTTGTATATGGCAGATGTAAAAAAGTTAATACGACTTCTCTCTGTTTGAGTGTTTGTTCATAAATACACCCATCGCATTGAAAACATGGATGCATGGAAAATCCAGGGAATGCAATATTGTTTTTTATTTACATTTACTTTTATGGCATTTAGCAGACGCTCTTATCCAGAGCAACTTACAGCCACCCTTAGTGTTCCTCAAAGTGTTTCCCAGCTAGTACAAGAAGGTTAGAAGGTCTAAAACTCGCCATGAGCTCAGATGCTGCCCGAACAAGGGCCAGTGCTGATACCTAGAGAGAACAATACAGACATAAGCATAAGTGCACTACCTGGCAACCCCAACCCAGTAAAGGGACGTGGGTGAACTTGGGAAGATTGAAGATACGTCGAACTGCTGCGTTCTGGACCAGAGGTGAAATGACCAGAGACTGGACAAGCAGCTGGGTGGCCTCCTGAGAGAGGAAGGGTCGCATCCTCTGGATGTTGTAGAGGAGAAATCTGCATGACCAAGTCAGGTGCTGGCGGACATGCATTTAGTTTCATTCAATAGTGACAGCTCCACTATTTTAGTGAGGGAAGAATGAGAAACCTGGTATCAAACTTGGTAGATGGTTTTAGTTTTAGTGGATGGTTTTAGTGGTGTTTTCTTTTTTTCTTAAACTGTTTTAATTTTGACTTTCTTTTGACATCAAGGGTGGATTTTTCCATCTTAGTGTTATATGGGGATTATCTTAAGTGGCAGAGAAAGTGTTGCATGTGATATTCGCTCTATCGTTTAAGAATCATCTTTGTTCCAAGATGCTGTTGGGAAACTAAGAATATGTAAGTCAGTCAAATTTGATCATATGCCAATATTAAACAAACTAAAACAGTCATTATAAAACGTGGCAAAAACAAAACCTATCCAGTCCAGAACGTAACGGTGGCTCAAAGTTGCAGTATTATTTTTGCATGGTTAAAGATTTTTACCTGTTCTCCATTACTGATGAGCTCCACTGTAGTTGTCATACACTGTATACATGTTATATACTTGTTGTCATTATAAATGTTATTTTATTACGCTTTGCTATCTTTGATCATGCACTTGAGATTGAAAATGTTATTATTATTAAAACATTATGTTGGCCACATGTTAATTATTTGCGCTGTGTTTGTGTAAACTGGAATACCATCTAGGTGCACCACAGAGGGCTTGGTAAAACCATCTGATCCAGCTACCACAGCAGATGGAACAGAGATAGAGTTGGTACCTACCTCTGATGTCCAGGATGCAGCTAGTCTGCCCCTCATTGAGGCTCAGAGTTCCTCTGTGAGGACAGAAGTCATTAACTCCAACCCCATGGTCATTCACCACGCCCAGAGTTCTCCTGTGCTTCCATGTCAGTCCCAGCATTCAGCATCGCCGCCCGCATCCATTTCTGCAGTGCCCCACAAGACCCTCGAGTCCACCCCATCACCCACCAAGCAGTCAGGCAGCCCTGGGCAGCTCAAAAAGTCAAGCCAATTACAGCCAGATCACGTACCACTGTCAAGCACCATCGGCAGTGGCGTACATAGCAATGGTGTCCACTTTGACAATGGAGCATCAGCGAGCTTGTTCATTGAGGAGATCGCCAGTCATAACAAGGGCAAAAACAGAGCCACATCTATAGAGGTAAGCTTAAATGGAACTTTGAATGGAACATTGTTACTTTGTTTTAAAAATAAACATATGCAGTTTGGCCCTTACTCTAAATGTAGTTAATCAGTATATTAACAGCTTCAAGAATGAGTTTCCATGGTTAAGCAGTTGGCTGGAGTTGTGTAAAATATGCTGCCATTGGACTCTTGACTTCAGTGTTCTTCGGAGTGATGAATCATGCTTCTGTATCTGGCAGTCTGAATTGCAAATCTGGGTTTGGTGGATGTCACAAGATCGCCACCTGGGTAGCACATAAAAGTAGCCAACAAACAAAACAACAAGATTTAGGTTCCGAGCAAGAAACACCATATAAAAACCCATTGTCTATATCGGGTATCTGCATTGGGCCAGTTTGGCTTTTACCAGTGGGCCATAATGATAGATATGTTATCTAGCTAACATTAGAGGCCACTGACCAGTGACACCAAAACTTATTTTTTCTCTATTTGTTTAGGAATTAGGTAATTCACACTATTTCTGCAGCCATTTTCTCTTTTCTTTTTTTTACATGGAAACTGAGCACTTTTGTGACTCACTTCAAACAACAGGGGGCACAGAAATGCTGATAAGACAAGACCCTCAGTAGCTCAGTAAAGGTTTTGACATGGACATGTTAACAAGCAGACTGATGTGGAATAAATCCACAGTCATTTATAAATAAACAAGGAAGCGACTGAGAAAAGGTTTCAGAATACTGATTGAACTGATTGACTAAGGCAGTTCATTTAAATATGTCACTGGTTGTGCCTTTTTTCATCTTTTGTTTTTTTTTTCTTTCTGCTCCTGTTTGTTTCTCTCCCTTTTTTTCTAGGCTGCTGAGAGGGAATGGGAGGAAAAGAGACAGAACATAGGTCATTATGATGGACGGGAGTTTCAGAAGATGCTTCAGGAAGCAGAAGCCAACATGATGAGAGGAATACCTAGCCTAGAGGTGGCAGGTGAAGGAGACATGCAGAAACTTGCTGCAACACCCCCTGCTTCCTCAGAGGAGGTGGTGGAGAAACGAGAATCTTCTCCACTTCCAGCACAAGGTCAGAGTCCATCTTCAATTGATCCAGCCATGCCTTAACCATAAATTAAAAAAAATATATATACAAATTTAACTTTAACTTGTTACTACTGTAACAACCTTCAACTGTATTGATTATATTACAGAAGACAACCAGCATGAGCTTCCCAATTCTGAAAAGCCTACTAAGACAGGACCAGAAAAAGCCCCCAAACCCCAATTAGAGAAAACATCCAAATCAGCAGCTCTGGATAGGCCTCCTAAACCCAGCCAAACAGCCAAAGCAAGCCTGGAGAGAATTGTAAAGCCTCAGGACAAAACATCCAAGTTGAGTCAGGGTTCAGAGAAGGCCAACAAGTCTCCTCCTCCACCTCCACCCCGCAGAAACTATCCTACCACCACAGGCATGACTACCACACGCTCAGGAGAGGTCATCTACACCAGCAGGAAAGAGCCTGGGACTGCACAGGTATGTTGTGGGTATTTACCTGTGTAAAGTGTTTAATTAAAGGTTAATTTGCCTTGGGTATAAAATGATGTTAAACTGCGTGTGTGTGCTAAACTTTGTTAGTGAACAGTTCAAAAAGAACATTTCCTAAGGCAAGATTGCTTATATCTATTGTACATAATGTTGTGAAAAGATTCAGGGACAAATCTCAGTACAAGTTTACAAACCACTTATATTAAATCTCCCCCCATGGGGTCAGGAGTACTTTGGAAAACTGATGTCAGTTGTCTCCCTTTGCTTCAAGAAATGCAACTGGAAATGAGAGGAGAAATTTATTGAAATACAACAAATGATTTATAACAGGTTACAGCAACAAATTTATCAGGTTAGGTGTCAGCTTTCTACCTCTTCACAGACTTGTTTAGATTTGAGGGAAAAAACACTAGGCTAGTAACGTTAGCTACCATACAGTTATCTTTTGGCTGTTTAATGAAAAAAGACTGACTGCTTTTTTCTGTTTGAACTTAAAGCCATGTGTCATCTAATATGCATTTCCGTGGTGTTGATTGGGTTCAATTTAACATTGCAATGACAAAATGCTGAGTGTTGTTCTGTGCGCCCATAGAAACATGAATTGTTCATAATTCGAATGTTCTTTAAATGTATTATGTGAATATTGAATTAAATATTAAATCAGACATCCACAAGAGCAGTGCTGTGGTCAGAACCTGATTAGTGAAGTGGTTGTGCGCTCTCAAAATGTACAACTGCAAGCTTGAGCTACAACAAGCACTGAAGAAGCACTGTGTGTAATTTAGCTGGAAGACAATTTTAAGACAACTTGGAACTAAGCATCAAACCTCTGATGGCAAATCAAAACAGAAAGTTGGGAATTGTTTTATTTTCCTATTTTCCTATTCTTTTATATTTGTTTGGATCTGTTAAGATGTAATTGTTATGACTACTCACAAGGTATCTTGTTCCATACCTGGAAACATTGTTTAAAGACATTTTCAGACTAGGAGCTAAATTTGTAGAGGGTAAATGCAGCTCATTTTGCATTAGTATTGTTGCACAGTGTGTTTGTATTAAAATAATTATAAACTAGGAAAGCCTTGAAGATAATTTACTTATATGTAACACTTATACATCATGAAGCTTGAAGTCAAATGCAAGAAAATACTTTGCTACAGATGCAGAGGTGTGATTGTAGGTCTATGAAGCCTGTTTGTATGTACATAAAAGTACTAAACAAACATGCATGATGCAAAGATGGATGATATGCTGAAGTTTCTGAAAACCACAGATGCCAAAACAATGCAGGCCACAGCCAGTTTCTAAGCATGCTTATATGTAATATGAGAGCAAAGGCCCTTTAAGATATGCACCATATATATATACACCAATCAGCTATGACATTTAAACCACCTACTTATATCTATATTCTATTTTATCAGCTCCACCATACAGATGCACTTTGTAGTTCAACATTTACAGACTGTAGTTTCTCTGCATACTTTGTTAATCCCATTTTGTCCTGTTTTTCAAGAGCCAGGTCCCCCAGAGGACCACCACACAGCAGGTATTACTTGGGAGGTGGCTCATTCTCAGTGACACTGACGTGGTGATGGTGTGTTAGTGTGTGTTGTGCTGGTGAGAGTGAATCAGATACTCTGTCCACTCACTGTCCACTCTATTAGAAACTTCTACCTTGCTGGTCCACCTTGTAAATGTAAAATCAGAGATGATAGCTCATCTGTTGCTGCACAGTTCATGTTGGTCATCCTCTAGTTTTTCGCCAGTGGTCATTGGATGTTGCCCACAGGACGCTGTTGGCTGGATAGATTTGGTTGGCAGACTATTCTCAGTCCAGTCCAAATTTTAAAAACTCCAGCAGAACTGCTGTGTCTGATCCAGTCACACTCAACACACTACCACTACCTGAGGAACAGATGGACTACAATCTGTAATTGTAGAACTACACAAATATGATTAGCAGAGCAAATAAAATTTGTAAAGGAGGTGGGTTTAATGTTATGGCTGATTGATGCAGAATCATATGCCTTGATATTCAGAATGTTAACAGCAAGCAATGGTTTCTAGGTTAATTCAGGATACTTCTAATCTGTGATCTAATTTTAAAACCAGAACCAATCTATTTCATAATTGTTGCAGTATTGTTGAAGCTCTTCCTCAATTCAAACTGTATTTATAATTTTAAATTGATTGTTGGTATTAATGTGGTTATCAACAGGAGGGTGAAGGGAAGCCTCTGCCAAAGCTTAAGAGCCCTCCGGAGACCAAGTCCAAAACATGCACTCCTTCCACCATCACTGCATCTGCCATCCCTGAAGAGGAGGATGAGGGAGATAAGTTAATGGCTGAGTTACAGGTTAGTGACCTACACATGCAGGCAGATACATAATACTAAGTTGCCAGTTTATTAGTTTGTACCTGCACCTACCTAGTACCTGCATTAATTGGCCTTTTCATTTTATTTTGTTATTTAAAGATTATTATTTTGAAACTTTTGAAACTCTTTTATTTAACATATTTAATTTACCAAGGCCTTCGAACCAATTTGCAGTGTGGGATAAATGAAATCTCACCCAGTGCCTCATTTGTGTGTAAATTAAATAATAAAATAGTGACACCTGGTCCTCCAGGTGTGCATGGGAATACAGTATTATGCTGTAGCGGGGTTTTTTTCTCCCATCTCTAGTAACACATCGGTTCTCATTTTTACAACCTTGTTCTAGGATGAGAGAATGTCTAGCTAGCAGTGCTTAGAAACTTGCCTCTGATTAATGGCTAGGGTATGACTCATTCAAGTTGCTATAAATGTCATCTGTCTATCTGCGAGGTACACTTGTATGAAGTACACCCACAATCCTGCTTTTATCTCTCTTGAGAATTGGCCAGTGTAGACCTAAATTAACAGTGTAGACCTATATGGTAGGTATACCTAAATAAACTGGTGACTTAGTGTACATAGGATCTAAATTCAAAACTATAATGGTCAGTAATTAATCATGCTCTTGGTGTGTGTGGTTGTGTTTGTGGGATGTTTGTGTTTCGGGTTTCCTGTGGTGACGGGGCTTCATTTCTCTATGGCAGCAGAGATATAGTTTTACTCCTAAAAACTTATGTCATGTCCTCTTATTGAACATCACATTCGACTGGCTTTATGTACTTATTACGTACTTAGTGAAGTAACGTATTCTTTGGTTCTCTACAGCAGAAACTTTTAATGTTGTGTGCTTCAGTTTTAGCTATAGCTTTTAAACATGCTAATTACTTTGGGGAAATACATATTTATTCAGTATATTTTTAAATTATAATTATAATTTAAATAATATCAATAGAAAAACTGAGCTGAATATTGTATTTGCAATTCTTGCAGGTGCTTTGTATAAAATGTACAAATGTTATAAGAATATGATATTCCTAAGTCAGCTTGGGCTGACTACAGAAATGGCAGTTCCTGACATTTTGTAACTAGCAGCCCACACAACTGGTCACAAAAAACATCCAAAAGATTTTATAGTCCAGATCATTTAACGTGCAAGCAAAAGACATTAAAAACAACCAAATATTTTCTTACTGACCTGATGAGTTACCTGATGCAAAAAGATGTCAGACTCATTGTGTATTTGTTTAGCTGGTGACTTCATTTGTGTGGCTTTGAAGTTTTAGTTAATAAAAGCCTCTGAGCACTCATTTTCATGTAAAGTTTTACTCATGTAAAGTATAAATGCCAAACATGATCTACTAATGAAGTGTTTCTAAACAATGGTACATTAATAAAAGAAAATATATAACCAATGAAATCTGTAACACTAAACTTTTTTTCAAATGGCGAAAATGTGTCATTGTATTCCCTCTCCATTTCATGTTTGTGAATGGGCTTTCTGCTTTCTCATGGATGCTGTTAGCATCACCAAAATCAAATGGGCTTAAACAAACTTGCAGATAATCAGAGTTGTATCCAAAAGCTCTAATAAAGTTCAAGCTTCAGAGTGGGCTGAAGGTGTGCTCCTTTCACTTTTCTAAAATGGAAAGAAGCCCGCTTGTTGTCATCATTTGCCTCTTTTATAAAGAGCAATGAGGGAAACCTAAATTTAAATGTAAATATAACTGATTAAATTTAAAGAAAAATGGACATCTGTAATACAGCCCCAGTACTTTCCACAGTATCTTTATATGCACAGTGCACTATATTTATATATTTTAGAGAGAGTGCACGGTGCATTATACACTTGCACTCACACACATATATACATAAATGAGAGCCAGGCTTTAACCCCTACACATATTCTCACATTCCCTCTCAGGTGTTCCAGAAGTGCTCTAATAAGGATATAGGTCTCAAAGGTTTGGTAGAGCCACAGATCAAAGAGCTAAGACCCAGGGCCTTACTGCCCCTCAAAGATAAGAAGGTAATGGACATGACGTTCTTTAGCTCTTCCTCTAGCTGCCTGCTCCTGTCAACTGCTTGTCCCTGATGGCTGCTCTTGAAAAAATAACTGTATGCATTTTCACTTTATGCTTACTGTACTATACACGCTTACGGTGGATTTGTGTACATTCTCACTGATTTTCTTTTTGCTGTTTTTCTCTCAATTTTTTTCTCACTGACCTCACAGCTAATGCTGATTAGTTTGTAGCAGAACCAGACTTAAGAGTTCAATTTTTTGTGAGTTAAAGTTGTATTTCAATATTTCATACTTGATTGGCCTTGTATATTCATCCAAACAATAAACTAACATGTTCCATGGCATTCTTATGCAGTCAGTCCGTGTTGTGTCTTTCTTTTTACGGGATAGCTTTTATACACTTGGAAATACATATACTGTAAGTAATACGGATAGAATTGCTTAATTGTAAAACTAAAACTATCCCACTGTTATCTTTAGAAATGTATCGACTAAAAGTGCTTTTATTGGTATTTCAGACATATTTTTACTTGAACTGCATCTTAGTTACATAATCTGGTTCTATGACATTTGCATTCACAGTTATGCCATTAAAGGCATAGCTTGACTAAGCATGCTAATAAGGTTAATGAATACCGAAAGGAACCAAATAGCATAGCACCGTTTGCTTTGGTTTGAATGATGTACTATAAGTACAGTGAGTACAAGATGTAGGTTTCCCTTTTTGAAAGTGTTCTTTAAAAGCATAATTAGGAGTTTGGTTGATCTGATCTTACCTTGCATGCCCTGCTCTATACTTTCTAACATGGCCTTTTGATTCATTCCCTTTTCCCTTTTGCATTTTTAACAAAATTATTAAGTAACTTTTACTTTGTTTTCTGGTTTTTGTCTAATGTTAAATCTTCTGTTTAAAGGACAATATGGATTCTTAAACACTCATTACTTTTTTAATTTAAACTGTATTGTTTATGTGAGTTATAATTTTTAAGTGTAAAAGTAATACAGGTATTAGAATTCCTAAAATTCTGTCATTCTTTTATATATTGTATAGTGCTGTATATGTTGTTAAAGCTTTATGATTATCAAGATTTCTTTATGCTTGTAATTAAACAGAAAAAAAGAGCAGTGCATTGTAGTTTATCCCAGATGTTTATCCCAGAATAATGCCAGCTATCCAGGTTTTATATGAGAAGTCTAATCCTATTTTTTTGCTCTACATGTAAAGAATATAGCTCAGAAATGCATAATTCATTTGTGTTTGTGGGCTAGTGTAAATGTTTACTAAAATATATTCTTTACATTTACAGTGTATAAAATAGGATTAAAGTTACAGAATAGAGCTGAGTGGTAGGGTTTTTGGGAGCAGTGATGTTATTCCTTACAAACTATCCTAGCAGAATACAGAAATCCTTGAGGACAAAGATCTGGTCACAGATGAAAATGGCAATAGCACTGTCCGTCAAAGTCAAGGGGTGAGCATCTAATTTCATCGTCACTTTCTAAGCATCTTATCCCTCTTACTTCACTGTTCAATGTCTATAGACACACTAAATTAATTATACATGCATGTGTAGTATGAATTAAGTTCAGTAAATATCAGTATGATATCGTGATGTTTTATTTCCTCTGTGACCTTTGTAGGTCATCTACTACGTCACAGCACAGATCACTAAGGACACTTCAGAAGAATCAACAGACCACAGACCTGAATCACAGTCATCCCCATCTCAGGTCTCATATGTCATTGCTTCTGACAAATTCCAAAACGAGCTGCAGGTATCCACAGATGGCCCATCTGAAACCCCAAAGAACAAAGGCCCAGACAACACATCCAGCCTTCCTAAGGCACAGCCTTATAAACAGCTCACTAATTCAAGTTCACTGAAGTCTCCAACACAAGAAGGCCCGGTTAGCCCAACAAAGGGTAAACTCCATGTGGTCAAGGCTCCACATTTTCAAATTAGTGTAGAAGAGAGGGTGGAGTCTACAACTGCACTTTGCTCACCGGCTTCACCAGGGGGCTCATTTCTTTTCCCGGAGAGTGCAAATCCTGAAAAGTCAGGATCTGCAAATCAGCACATAGTACTTGGTTCATCCAGGGCTAGGGAGAGAAAGTATGAAGAAATGGAGGAGGACAGTGAGACCTTCCTTAGTCCTGACTTGCCAGGAGCTGAGCCTCCGCCTCCACCTGATAATATTGCCTTTATGATTACTAACACCAAAGTGCAGGCTTTGTCTACTGGAGAGTACCGGGAACTTGTCAATGCCAAGAAAGGCAGTGTGCAAACAGTGACTGTAGGCAACAAACCGCATATTAAACATGGCAGTGACATGGTTTCTGGAAATGTCACTTACAGCAATGGACCAGGTGATGTAGAAAACAGTGAATTCAGTAAAAAGCCTGTTATTATCATTTTTGATGAGCCCATGGATATCCGCTCAGCCTACAAACGCCTCTCCACCATCTTTGAGTGTGAAGAGGAGCTGGAAAGGATGCTGGCAGAGGAAAGGATAGAGGAGGAAAGTGAGGAAAATGAGGATGAGGAGGAAAGAAACTGTGAGCAGGTAAAGGGGGATAAAGTAGATTCTGGGAAGGTATCAACTGAGACAAATTTTGTTCTCGTCCCTAGAGACCGTGGTACAGTCTCTTCATCATCACTTTTATCTGATGGGGCAATGCAGACAGAGGCTAATACAGACCCCAAACAGGATGCCAAGAAGAAGTTCAAGTTCAAATTTCCTAAGAAGCAGCTTGCAGCCTTGACACAAGCCATCCGAACAGGTACCAGGACAGGCAAGAAGACTTTGCAGGTGGTAGTTTATGAAGACGAAGAGGAGTCAGATGGTACTGTTAAAGAACACAAAGAGACCAAGAGGTTTGAAATTGCTCTTTCCAAACAGGAGTCTTCAAAATCAGAATCAGCCCCTCAGGAATCTTTTGGACGGACTGAAGAAATCAGAAAGAGCACTTACAAGACCCTTGACAGTCTTGAACAGACAATCAAACAACTAGAGACCACCATTTGTGAAATGGGACCAAAGTCTTCTGAGGACCTGCAGCCCTCTGATTACTCAAAAGCTAAGGGCAGTCAGGGTGGAGAGGCTTCTGACAAAGGAATTCCTCAGAAAACTTTAGTTCCCAAGCCTTCCATTTCCAGCAAGGGTCCTGGCCTTCGGAAGAAGCCCAAACCGCAACTACTTCCTCGCCCTGCAGTGATCTCGGCAGCAGGCGCATCTGTCACACCGGCTCCTACCCAGCAGGTCTCTCATTAGCTCTGACTGCCTCAATTGCAAAGACTAAGACTTGGGGTCTTTTCTTCCTCTGTTTTTCACAGCAATCCCTTTCTAACCAGTGACTACCACCAGATCCCTAACTCTTTTCTGGTTAAGCGGGACTGACTGTGGGATCTTTTAACACTGCATATATATATATAGTGTCTATATGTGCCGGTCTGGTGTTTCACGGGTGATTTTAGTAGATGGTACACATTCACTGATAAGCTTGTAACGTTGGGTTCAGACAGTCAAAGAACACTACATACAGTCTAAATCACATGTTCACATTGTTCTATTTTCCAGTTCTCTTAAAGAGTTCTAAGGTGTAAGCATAAAAGCTTCATCTATTGGTGTTGAGGTTTGGTTTGCATGCGTTTTCACCTCTTCTTTCTTATGTGCAGAATCTCCACTTTTGAATGTTGTGGAGGATTTTCATACATAGGTTCTGTCTCTCTCTTTCAAAAAAGAACCTCCTATATAGCACTTTTTGTGTCCTTTTTTTTATTCCTTTTTCTCCCTTTTGATTTGAATCCCTCTTGCAGAACGCCAGCGTGGCCTCACCTACTAGTCGGATGCCAGTGCCCGTGTCTGCCAAGGCCAGGCAGCAGCCGGGCACATCAGACAGAGAGAGGCCAGCAAAACAGCAAAAGCTACAGGATTCACAGAGGCAGTTCCGCCAGGTAGTTTTGTCATAGGACCATTGGTCCAGTCAGCCAGGGGACACATACTTAATTATGCTTACTGAGTATGTTTATTATAGAATAGGAAGCTTTAATAAGGTTTTAGATACAAGAAAGAGAAACTAACAAAGAAAAAGTGAATATACTGTCTATGTAATTTCTGTGGCCTTGCTTCACTTAGCTATGACTGAAGGCATGTGACTGTTATCCCATAACACCATGGAATGCTTCTGCTTTTATTCACTCTGCTTGTTGCTTTGGTCCTGTATATCACAAGGACAAAAAAAATCACCAAACTGAAAAGCAGTTGCTCTCCTGAGTTGCCTTTACAGCTTATTAAAACGCCCCCTACCACCCCCGTGCTTGGGTTACATGCTGCCTAAACTAACACGATTTACATCACTTATTTTTTGCACCCACATTTTTTTTTTTTTACTAAACTACAAAACTGATATCTAACACAGCAAATGTTACTGTTTTCCATAACAATTATGGCCATGATGCTCCGCTACTAAACTCAGTCTTGGAAACTTTCCCCTGTTTCCTCTCAGGGGACGAATCCCCACCCCTCACTACCAGGATCAACCCCCTACTAAACTTCTACTGTTCTGTGGAAACTTTCCCACAGTGCATCTCCTCCAATCCTCTCGGAGCGTCCTATGGTCTTGCATACTGGTTGGTTGTCCTTTTCACTGTGCATCACTCACTTTTAAAACTGAATGATCTAAAAGGAACTCTCCAGTGCTTTTTTTTTTTGTTTGTTTGTTTAAAACTAATCACAATCTGCTGCATTTGTATTGTACAGCAACTATTACAAGAAGGGCTCTGACACTTAAATTCAAAGAGTTACATTCAATACAGTAGGTTTTATGCAAATGTAACATCTCCAAACAAAATTAGAACAAATTTAAAATCAGGTCAGTTGAATTTCTGTTTGTAAGTCAAGCAATAAAATACTTGGTATGGAAAGCTATTAGATCTGGCAGCTGTGTTTGTGTTGATAAAAGCACATTTATAGTTCACACCATTAATCATATATATTTTAATATTCTAGTCTGTAAATTTCTCTAATATTAGATATAAAATAAGTTGTTGACATTTTTTGCAGAGACAAATCCCCCTAAAAGACATCCCTGATGTCTTGTTATCTCCCTCTGTTTCATATTTACTTCTCTTCCATGGTAGCTGTTTTAAACAGACCTTACATGCCAGAGGCTGAAGTGGTGTGCCTTTAGAATGTCAGCTTTTTGAGATATAGCAATAAGGAAAAAACAAGTTTATCTGCACTGGGGCTCATAAGGTCATACAACTCGAATCAGAAAAATGTGGGTATGAAGGTATATTAAATTGAAATTAACACTGAAAACAGCTCTTTGTAAATAATTGTGTTACATTCACAAACAATGCAATAGCACAATTTGAATTTCTGTTAAAATAAACGCTTATTTTTTCAATTTAGATTCTTCTAGAACATATTTTTAAAAAAGCTTTTTAGCTTTTACCACTTTGTAATGTTGTTGTCACTACATTTATTTATTTATTTATTTTACTTTAAAAAATGTTCAGGGTTGTTGTTAGCTCACTGCACAGAGCTTATCCATGTAGGGTGTAAATTAATTTTTAGTCCACACCCACCAGTGTGGTAAACATTGTACACAAGGAGACATGAATTTGTGAAATTACACCTGAGACCTGATCTGTGAACATTTCTCAATGTTATTAGCAAAATACTATTTGTTTCTGGTTTTGTTTTCAATGTAGAGCCCTGATTATAAAACTGATCATTTATTTTATACTATAGGTACTATAAGGTACTATAAGGTTGGTGTTGCAGGGCCAAATGCATCTCCTAACAATAACACAAATCAAATTTTGGTGCTGAAGTGCTGCAAAATTTAGCTAGTCTGTTCACTAATATCCAGAGTGCAGTTCGTTGCAATAACATAACAGTCTAGTGAACAAAAAGTTAATGTTAATTAACATTTATTCCTTGAAAGAGAAAGTTTGTTTTCAGCACATGCAATGTGGAGTTTTAGAGGAAGCTAAAAGACAGGCTTGTTTTACTGGTTTAGTTCACCGTCTCTCCCTACTTTAAAACCCTCTTTAAAGAAGCGTTGGATTGGTGTTTGCTGTGGAATGTGTTCCCTTCCTAATAAGCCTACATTTCCACCCAATATTTCTTTTGGTTGTCCCCAGACCATTTTGTTCTTGTTGTCTGGCCCCATGTGACTAATTGACCATACACCACAGATGCAGCAGGTTGAAAGACATACGAGTATTCCTTTAAAATATGAATGGTCTTACTGTCCACTGTCTTCAACTCCTAAGCTTTCACTTACACTTCTGAACAAAACACTAAAAAATGACTTTGCCTTCTGTTGTGTATGTGTGTTTGTGTGTGTGTCTTTAATTAAGTCAGTAATTAATGTATTTTCTGAAATGATCTAATAATTTAACTGTAGATCCTGCTAGTGTAATAGAAATGTGAAGTCCTTCACATCTTCATCCTGAGTTCCCTCACAGCTGACAATCAGTGTGTTCTGGCATCTTTGTTTGCAGGCTAACGGAAGTGCTAAGAGATCTGGAGGAGATCCCAAATCCACTTCCCCTACCATGCCTGCTTCTAAAATCCCAGCTTTTTCCTCTAGCACAGGAAAAGATGCTACTAACCCTTTAAACTCCTCTTCGATTGCCCCTCCTTCCTCTTCCTCCAATAAGTCCTCCATCCCCACCCCTCGCTCAATCCCCTCTCCTTCCTCCCAGATTCCCTCCCTCGCTAACGGTTCTCTAAAGCTTGCTCCACCCACTTACAGCACTAAAGGCCTTTCCTTGTCCACACAGACCCAAAACAGCCGAGCTCCCACCTCCTCTCCTTCCTCTTCCTCCTCTTCCCACTCTCCTCTATCCCCCACCATGTTGACTCAGGGTGTGAAGAGTATCCGAACCATACACACACCCAGCTTCGTCAGTTACAGTCGGCCGCACAACGGGAATGCTGGAAAGTCAGCTATCCCCACATCAACAGTCACCAAGGATGCTTCGTAGAATGCTCAGCTGCTTTGTCATCATTTGCTCATGTCTTAATGAGGTAGTGTTGCTCCTGATTTTGCTCAGTTGTTGGTTTTTTGTTGTTTTATGATGGTTATGTTGCATCTAGTGACCAGAGTGCACTTTGTTGACTTGTTTGTTTGGCTTCTGGCTGTTTTACACCATTGCTTATTCATACAGTACTTTTCTTTTTTTTTGTCTTAACAGTCATCATCCTACTTTAAACATAAATTTCAAGGAAAACTGGCTAATAAAATTACTGACAGTGTGCTTTGAAGAAGAAACTAAATATTTTGTTCAGTTGTATAGTGTAATTTTGAGTTATTTGGTGTCCTACATTTGAGTTGTATTAAAAAATATATTTTTATTATCAAGACAAAAGTCTAAGGGTTATAAAATAATATGTGTAAAATGTGCTGTTAGATGAATACAGTTTAAAACTGGATGACCATACTATATATTTTTTCTTTTCTTTTTTTTTTTACTTGAAAAACATTGCAGCCATGTTGTTTTAAACTGTACCTATACTGTACTTTACTTTTGCAAATTGACATTTTCTTAAGTCACAGTTTCTGTTGACCTCCGTTTCACTGCCTTTTCAGATGTTATTATTAACAATGAAAGCTTCACAATGGGTGATGCCTAGTCTTTTTTTAGTAGTTGCCAAAGTTTAAAATATAATTCAGAATGACTGAACATACTGTGTTAGAGACTCTAGATGTATATTTAGGATGGGTTGTTCCCAATAGAACATAGAATAATAACTGCAGTGCTTTACTGGAAGACTACAGCTTTTAAGTTAATAAACAAAACATGTCAAAATATGTGCTTAGTGATTGACAATGCTGTTCTGAACTACCCATGTATATATCATAACTGCTCTTCAGAGATTTAGTCTAGTTTCGTTTACATTTTGTACCAAAGTTGGTTTCTATGCATGCCTTTCACAAATGATGTAAGAGCAGAATTAGGATGCTTGCACAGATAGACTTTGTAAATAAATACTTGTTTTCTTTGGATGTTTGAAGCTTTACAGCCCACACAGTAGCTGTGGGTAAGATTATGTAGGTGTGAGAACAATAAACATCTGCATGTTTGTCATCTGGGTTGTCGTTTCTTCTTCAACTTTTTCAATACTAAGACTGTGGTTTGTGATGCTACAGCTAGAAGTAGAATTTGGCATGCAGTTGGTGTAGAGGTAAAATAAAAAACATATTTTCATATAACTATATAATGGATTACAGTTTTGCTTTTTTTTTTATTATTGTTCAGTAATGGATTACAGTCTAATTTTGCATCTTGAGAAAATCCATTTTGTTGTTTTCCTATTAGCCATATTACATTGTAGATTTTGTTGCCTGATAATGAAGAGGGGAAATCAGCTGTTTAGTAGCTAACCACAACAGCTTCTTAGGCGACCGATAGAACAGCTGATGTGCTGGTGTACCTTAGGCTACAGCTGAAACCACAATGGTCCCAGTAGATACCAAAATCTTTATCGCTAGTAGAGATATGACACATGTTAAAGTTTTTGACCACCACACCATGGGAAGAGATGTGGACCCCTTGCTTTGTCGGATTCTGTGGTGTTCTGTTTACCTTTTATTGCAAAGGGCTTTGGTATGACATGCAAGCCAAACTGTTGTGTCATGACAATGATCTCACATTACTGTGTCATGCTGTATAAGAGGTGGGATCTCACCAGCTTCATAGCCACCACTGCCCGTTTTCACCAGGTCAGGATCTGGATCCCACGCATCAATAGAAAGTGAAGTACTGGGGATTTTGCTATAGTCAGTGCAAACCTATAGCCTGTCATTCACACACATTGAAAGAGCAATCACTGAAGACCCCAAAAACATTCCTGATTGTTACCAGCCTCTTGCAGAGATCTTCAGTAAAACCAAAACTTGCTTCCCAACACAGCACTCCCTAGAAACTTGGCATTCTTTGGCCCAATCCTAGTTCTTATTTTTAGCCTTATCCCTTGTTTTCTAGTGTAACCCTCCCTCTTAAAACTGAGTTACAAGGGGTACTGTTTGAAATCTTCCCCTTATGAAATTGGGCAACCCTTCAAGAACCAGATACGCCAATCGTTGTCGTCGGCAGCTTTTATGTAAACTTATGTAAAAGCATGGGCGCTCACGATTCATTCACAACCTTTTACCGCTTTACACATCAATCAATCTAATGAGTCACCGAATAAAAAGAGCACAAACAAAAACCTAGACTATATCATTAACGATACTCGCGGTCCTCTGTAGGCAGAGGAGGGTACTGCTTTTAGGGCATCATATGCCTTAAAAGAGGGGCATGACAATTATTAATTATCGCTGTCAAGAATTATTTGGTGATATGAAGCTGAACTTAGCTTTTTAATTGCCAGTTTTCATATTTCCCCATTGCTCATGTACCAAAATGTGTTATAAGTTATAATGGCCATAAAACGCATTTACAATAGTTACCTTACAATACAATTGCTTTTTAACAGGGAAAATGCTTATATTTATGGGTATTCTTTTCTCATAAGCTCCGTTTGGAATATGCCTCTGAAAAATCTCAACAACAATTGGGGCTACCTTACCACTAGACATGGAACTTTAGAAAAATGCAAAGAGGAGTGGAAGAAAGCTTTTATTACCACTACAGAACATTATGAGTTCTTATGAACTTATGAACTGTCACAGGGACAGAGAGACCTCCATTTAAATTTAGTAGTTTGATAGTTTGAAAAGTTATTTAGGAGGCCTGGTGTGCATGTTTTATTGGACATGTGATGCTTTCCCAAAGACAGCAGTGTAAACAGGTGGTGACCTGTGTGAGATGTGTTTACCATGATGCTTATGTCTTTCCTGAGACAACAAGCGCTGTAGATGTCTTCCAGTACAGATAGCTGTGTGCTGATAATTTTCTAAAACCATTTTGACTGAGAGGCCTCTCGTCATCCACAGAGCAGCCTGCATATAACACAGAGATGCCAAAGGTGAGTATGATTTTGATGGAGCAATTCTAGAAGCCTGAATATCCTAAGGAAGTAAAGCAACTTCTGTGCCTTCGTCGTCAGAAAAGTAGTGTTGTGAATGACTAAGAATTTGAAACTCTGCACTCTCTCAACTACTATTATTAAAACAGCATCATTCTGACAGTTTGCAGACACTATTCCTTTATTCAGACTCGTCATCATTATGTTTGAGCTGCACTACAGCGGTGTCATTCTCAAACTTGATAATGGTGTTTGTGCTGTGGGTTGGTATATGTGTGTAAAGGAAATAAATAAGCGGGCTCAGCACACAACCCCATGGAGCTGAGTGTCAGGGTCAGGTTGTAACAAGCCCTTAGCCTAACAGTCTGTGGACAGTTATTAAAAATGTGCTTTATTCACTTGCACATGTGTTGACCACCAACATCCAGGTTGTCCAGTTTGCTTAATATTCTGCTGGGGGAGGATTGTGTTGATCATAGAGCTGTAGGCCTATAGGTGAACTCATAATGGTCCAGCCAAAGAACACTCCTCACAGTCTAAACCACACATAATGGCCCAATTTCCAATTATTTTAATGAGCTCCAAGGTGTAGGCACAAAAGCTTCATCTGTTGGTGCTAAAGATTGCTTTGCATGTGTTTTTTTTATGTGTGGCGCATCCACTTTCATCCAGTTAAATGTTGTAGGCATTTCCCTCAAA
This sequence comes from Prochilodus magdalenae, assembly GCA_024036415.1. Lineage (NCBI taxonomy): Eukaryota > Metazoa > Chordata > Actinopteri > Characiformes > Prochilodontidae > Prochilodus > Prochilodus magdalenae. Next base: position 124,647 of record JAMWET010005933.1, on the reverse strand, counting down.
TCCCTCTTGCAGAACACCAGCATGGCTTCACCTAATTGGAGGCGAAGGCCAGGCAGGCTGCACGCAGTCACATCAGACAGAGAAAGGGCAGAAACGTCCAAAGCTCAGGAGTAATAGAGGCTATATTTTTTTATTTGGGTTTGCAGTTAGGCCTCTGCACAGAGTTATTATCTACTTATAGGTTGTAAATGAATGTATAACCTATGCATGAAAGTACTCTACACATACAATACGAATTTCAAGCTTATACTCTGTATCAAGGTACATGAGACACAACATTTCCGAAACACTGGAAGTTAGGGGGTAAGTCATAATAAGCCAGTGTTACACTAAATGGAAAACATAATTAACTTTCTTAGTGTTCTTAGCAATATATTGTTTGTTGTTTCGTATAATGTATATTCGTATTGTATACCGTCTGGTTTCGTTTTCAATCCTTAAACCATTTCAGAGCCCTAATTATAAAATGTTTATTTTACCAGGTCAAACTTTTTGTTTACACTATAAAGTTTTTGTAGGGCCTTATGCAACCTCTTAACCAGCATGCACATCTCTTTAGGTATGCATAACTTTCATCAGTTAAAAAAGTATTGGGATACTACTGGTAAATAAACCACTGATATTAATACAATCCAGTGCTAAGAAACATGCCTTTACTCCCTATTAGACTAGTTTTGACCACCATGCTATGGGAAGAGATGATGACAGTGTTAAGAGTGAAGGGAGCTTCATTGTCAAAGGTCCTGCCACAAGACTACATCGTGATGTTGGAATTATCTTAACAACCACTTCAGGATGATGGGTTACTGCTTGGAGAGCGCGCAGTTACTAAAAGCACTGAGGCTTTGTGGCAAAGATGCCCTATTTCATGAAGATAGCTCTATCTCCATTGGTAACTCCCCACATATCCCTATTATTCTGGGATTTCCATGCATTACCCTATTATTTCTTGGAGTAGGGGGGTATTGCTAATTGCCCAGATACCTCAACATATGCTTTGGGATTGTCCTATTGACTTGATCCCTAACACAGCACTCCCTAGAAACATGGCACTCATTACCTATACTCCATTCCCTTAGTGAACATTCTGTGAAATAGTGAATTTCTGTTCCACAGTTACATAATGACTGGTATTGAGGGACACCAGAGCCAAAAGACCTGGGAGTAGTAATACAGGCAAAGGGTGGAATAAATACATTTTATATTAATATTTAATAGTTGGATTTTTGTGTAATTTATTTTAAATATATGTTTCTGTCTCTTTTTTGAAGTTGTACTTTATTAATGACTGGAAACAAATGAAGGTTATTTTCATTTTTCATTTTTCATTTCATTATTTTACAATAATGTCCATCAGCAATCATCTCTTCCTCTCATCTCATCTCTTTCCTGTCTCACTTTCTCTTAGACATAACATGACAAAAAAAAAAAAACATATTAACAAATTATGCAGAGGAGGAGAGGAATAGCCTCTACTCTGCCACATCCCTTCAGGAGAACATTTGGTTTGCCCTCTTCTACACTGTAGTTTTCATTCTTTTGGTGCCATGTAATATCCTGGCTTTATTGGTAAAAAGCAAAAGCAAAGATGCACCCCATCCAAGGTGTTTCTCCTGAACCTGGCAATCGCTGACATTTCCTATGTGCTAGTGCTGCCCATGCGTGTGGTCTACCATGCCTCAGGCAGACACTGGCCACTCGGGGACGGTTTGTGTCGCATAGTGGGCTTCCTGTTCTTCTTAAACCTCTGCTGCAGCATGTGCCTAATGACCTGCATTAGTCTGGACCTCTATTTGGCCACTGTCTTACCCTTGTCGTCCCAGAACCTGAGAAGAACTGCCAATTTGCATCATTCTATGGTTTCCATCTCACCTGTGCTCTTTACGCCCTAAAACATGACCATCCTGTTGGCAGAATGGAATGTGATGGTGTGCCATTAGCTGTACCTGGAGAAACTTCCCACAAGGCTCTTGTATCCACTGCAGTGGCCTTTGCTGTCCCTCTGGTCACACTGACAGGCTCCTACATCCTCAATTTGCCCAGGCTCAGAACAATGACATTTCATGAGAGCACTTCTGTCCAGCAAAAGTGAGAATGATTGTGCTAACTGTGGTCATCTTCCTCATTGCCTTTGTGTCTAGCACATGTTTCTTTTACATTGAACTCCACACCTACGGCTACAATTTAGACTCTGAGATTAGAATGCTGGCTTTCAGCACCTGCTTAACTTCTGCTCTTACTTGTGTCAGTGTACTTTTTCAGGTCACTCTGCTTCAGCTGTGTGAAAAGACTTCGGATAAAGACAAGCCACAGTCCACCACCTGAACATGACACATTATCCTCTCAGAATAACAAAGTAAAACAGGAAGATACGCTTATAAACTAGGTTTATATAAAAAGGGATTTATGGTGCAAAAATGACCTTCTATGGCTATTGAGATAGCACTTTATAGAACGTTGCAGAAGCCCCTGTGAAATATGTATTAGTAAAATTCCTTAAGAAGGACTGGACAAATGCAATGAAACAAAAGCGATATGAAGACATCAACTGTTTAAATGTTTGTCATGTTTTCTACAGCATTATCAGTCATGTGCCCAAGTCAGCAAACAAACTGGGAGGCACATTTCCCTTATTCGTGAATACACACAGTTTTTCTTTTCCCTTTAATCTCTGTGACTCATATATCACTAGTTTTCTAAAAGAGCTACCCTGCTTCAGTAGCTTCACTGGTCAAACAGGCTATCAGGTACTACAAGCAACTACAGTGGGCTACTGTAAGACAGACCTCCTTTGTTTGTACTAGGCTAAGAAAAGGAGAAAAGCCTCCCTCTGCTTCAAATTAAGAGTCCAAGACAGGAAACACATACAGGTGAGTCACTATGGCTAAATAAACCTTCATTTTAATTAAAACTTACATTTTATTCCAACAAATTGAAAAATGCCAAAATATTGCGGTTTCTTTATGGTAGAGTAACAGTGCAGTACAGAAGATCAGCAACAACATATATGAAGGTATCTCTTAACACAGACGTGAAAAGTCATGCGAAGTCAAAACTCATGTCAAAGTCAAAGTGAACTTTGTCATTCAGACTACACAACAAGTAATGCACAGCTGAATGAGATTTCATAGACAGACATCAAATAAATATGGAAAAATATGTATTAAACATTGAACATGGTTTAGAAAAACAGAAAATATTGTACATTGTACGCAATGGTACTTTATTGCACAAGATAAACATAATAACATGGTATTATTATGAACAGTGTGAACATTATGATAGTAGAAACTGTTACTGACAGAGGTGAGTAGTAGTAAAGTGCTCATGAGAATCACTGACACATGAATTATTGCACAGAAATCAGCTGCATTCAAAGATATAAATGTAATATATAAATGTTAATGTGTAAACATTTAGAGTGTTTCTTGTTGAAGGGAGTTGGTCTTTGGAAGAAGAGGAGGAGGATGAGAACTCTGCATATACAGTATCTCACAAAAGTGAGTGCACCCCTAACATTTTGTACAAGTATTTTATTATATCTTTTCATGGGACCATACTGAGGATATGACACTTTTATACAATGTAAAGTAGTGTAGGGTGCAGGGTGATGTCACACCCACACGTTCACTCTCTGCAACTCCTATTCGCTCCGCTTCTCCTAATGATTATCACCAGCTGTCACCTGTACTATTTAACCACACACACACGCACGCACACACATGCATACGCACACACACGCACGCACACACACGCACACACACACCCCCTGCGAAGCTTTGCCCACTTTTTACGTAGCAATTCTGAGCATTCTCAACTCTTTCTTGATCAATCTGTTTCCGACTTGATGTGTTCCTTTGACTTCGTCTTTCTAGCCTTTCCTTATAACTTGTCTGCCTGTCTCCTGGTTCTCGACCCTGCTGCATTTCTCTTTGACTCTTTATATTAATAGTGATATGTATTAAGATTATTTGCATTTTAATGTAAATCAGTGTACTGTTAGAAGTCCTGTCAACAGTTTTTTTAATGAAAACTGTAAATGACTTTGATATATACCACTATAAACCACGGTTATTATAACGCATATATACCACAACTAAAATAAACATGTGTTTCCCATGATACATCTGTTAAATTTGCTACATCAAAAAATTTTGGTAAAGGAAACTTTTAACTCTTCAACTGCTTTCCCTCACTGTTTCCACAGCTGCTTATGACAGCTATTTTTCTATATAAGTAGGTAGCGGTAGTTTCAGTAGTCAGCATATGTTAAGTACCCATAGAGTCATAAGTAAGTATCTGTGAGTGGTGTCTGTCACTACCGGATTTAAACCAGAAAGCCGATTTAGACTATGCATGTGGAGCACATGTACGTCATTATTAGTTTTGTCTCTGTGATTTTACAACACTGGTCAATATACACTGATATTTTACATCCTGTTTTTTTGTATTTTGTACAAAAATGAAAGTCTTGTAATAGGACATGCATTATACCATGCCATATTGTTCCACTGATTTACCTTGAAGGGCTGATCCCTTGATGTACATTAGGGCTGCTGAATTTATTCCACATTGTGAGTGAAATATATTAAACAGTTGAATGAATATATCACCTTTTCTATACAGCTTCTTTTTCCTTTAGAGTGCGTTCAGCATTGCTTTGGCTTTGGGTTTAATTAACATTATGATTGTATGAGTTACAAGCATTTATAACAAGACAAAAACCATTTTTCAGCAAATTAGTTATGGACTGATCTTCTGCTTGTCTGAGGTCTTTGGAGAACTTCCTCATGCTGCAATATGAACATATCCGTGATGTCAAATTTCAGTTCTGGTCGTTTTACTAAGGTTTGTGGAACAATAGAAGTATGTATTGCAGGATGTATTGGCTCCTCTTCGTTTTCAATCTGCTGGACTGCTATGTTCATGTGCCCTGATTCTGTATGTTGTGTTTAATATGGTAAGTTCGAGGGGGGAAAGCACAAAAATGTGTATGTGGGGTCCCAGGACTGGGATTGGTATCCTCCGAATAAAGGATTCTCATGATCCCAGGAAAAAGGCACTGCATTGGCGGTCTGTCCAGGATGTATCCTGCCTTTCATCCACTGAGCGCTGGGATAGGCTCCAGCACCATTTGCTGCCCAGAAGGATTAAGCAGGTTAGAAGATGAGTGAGGAGGTGACTAGAAGGATATATTAAAACTATGAAAACTGTCCCAAATTAGGTCTACTGGCAAGATGGCAATGACTTTTGGACTTACAAAATAATAGACAATAAGCAGGTAGAAACAGAGAAGGTAACATTAGAAATCAACAACATAAAATTCAGACCATATACAGGTAAAAACACAGGTAAATAGAAGGACTGCTAAAACAGCAAGACCAACCAGATACAGGTAGAAAAGATGATGACACAATGGATCTGCAGAAAACATACAGGTGATTTTGATATACATATTAATCCAAAACACTGATTTTATGACAACAAAATTCAGACACTGAACAAAGCCTTTATTACCTTTATCTTCATTATTAATACATGCATCAGCTAATGCTGAGTAACTCCATTTTGTGGTTGTTAACAAATGACTTTTAATTCATTAAAAGAAATTAATTTGCTCCTGATTAATTACTTTCTGATTAATTTATCATTAGTAAATGCCTAAATTACTAGTAGATCATGTACCTTTAATGTAAAGTGTTACCAATTTAAGTCAATGCTTAAATTTTTATTGAACACAAAACAGGGGAGACCCACTGGTTTCATACTTCCGGGAAGTAGGCAGGGCACTAACAACCACATGTTTCTGATTGATGGTAGGCAAGAAAACCCAGCTATCTAACCAATAGCACAGCACAGATTACCAGCAACAACCTATACACTTGCGGGTACACTTGTGACAGGTGCATTGCCAGAAACTTGCCAAATTGGGTTTCTTTACAATGGTGGAGATAGGATGATGGAGGAGATAGCGTTATGACATCTTTTTTAATTTTATCATCAAAACAACCAGTGAACTTGTCTTCCATGTTTTTAATGGAGCGTGTTCATTAAATGTTTTTGCATTAGGTGTGTTCTAAAGCATTTACTGCATTACTCTTGCTTTATTTTGCTATGGAATAGGTTAAACTTACAGTGTGGGCTGACAACACCTGGAAAATAATGTACCAGTACTACACACTATTACTATGCAGGATATACATACTTTATGTACTAATCTCAACAAATACATGCAGTATTAATTTGAATAAGTTTATTTTTTGTAGTGAGTTTTGATTGATTAGGGTTGAACTGCATTATGTGGTATTTTGGAAATGTCACTTTAAATGGAGTTCACCTTTATGGGTAACGAAAATCCAGTACAGGCAGCCCAGATTTGTTGGAGTCACTTCCCTAAAAAGCGTGACGTGTTTGCCTTTTCATCTCCACAGCGATTTCAGCAAAGTTTGTCCTCATAGAGGAGCCGTAGAGGGAGGCGGTTGCCCGGGTGATGGGGGAAATGTGGAAGACTTTTTAGGCGTTTGTTTACCACCGTAACGTTTCAGATGTAAGTACTGTTGTAAAACAAGACTATTATTTTAATAGGTGTAATTCTTTGATGTAGGGTCAGTTACGTACACAGACATAGTTAACGTGAGGAAGCAGGCAGCATAACATAACGGTACAACTATCCTAGGGGTTGGGAGTGGGTCTGTACGTGCTGTATGCTGCTCAGCAGATTGGCGCTGTGTTGTGAACGTGTTTAGTGAAAAGTAAAAGTAAACTTCCTCAGATGTAGCTATAATCCTTTCGAGCTTCATTTAATTTCAAAACCGTTTTAAAGTTTCGTACCTACAGAATGTAAGCTATAGCTTTAGGTAACAATAGTCAGGTATTTGTGAATGAAGTACCTAGCTAACTAAAGCTAAGCTAGCTAAACATTTAACGTTAATATAACTAATTCCAGAACGGAATAGAGAAGTACGAGAGTTCATATGCGTCTCGTCTCTTCACTACTGGTCGTTACTGGGTGGTGATAAATCAGGATACAGGTAGTTTAAAAGACTGAGACCACCTCAGGGCTTAAAACAAACTTCCACAGAAGATAAGTAGTTTACACTTTTGATATATATACAGTGCTAAGAGCTGGATTTCGAACTTGAAGAGACTGAATAACCGTCTCGAATAAAGATTGAAAATCAAATAAAGGTTAGTCCAGAACTAGGTTTCTTATTCACATTTACATGAATCCATTTTTTTTAGGCACACATATCTAGAAACAGGAGAACGGTATTTTGCAGTGATTTAAAGTAGATGGTAAATGTATGTAAGTTTGCAGCAAAGGAGGAATAACTGCTTTTTCACTTACAAGTATGTATGTGATATTTTACCCAAAATAAACTGTAGATCTACAGTATCTGACATGTTAGTATCCATGTTGTCCATAAAGTAGACTGTATCATCAAGTAAATGGAGGAAATTCTGGCAAACATAATATGTTTTGGATTTCAGTGGTATTGTCATAAATTTGAGAATAAAGAAACTGGGTCAAATCAAGCACCATTTGAGCTGTTAGTCTTGTCTTCAAAAACAAAAAAAGAAACACCTTTTATATCACCTCAATTAATTATTAAATTACCGACGAAGTGGACTACTAGTACAGAGGCTGTTAGAAGGCAATCCACTTGTAAATGATTAATTTAGCAGACACATACTGGATTCAAATCACAGATACTGTTTGTAATCACTACATTTACAGGACCTACCAGCTAAAACTGTTCCATCTTTAATAGGACGTTAGGATGTTTTTGTAATAGGGTTGTTCTGTAATACAGTCCCTGTTGTGAGTAGAGGTTGACAGATTGATCTGTCCCTTCACAGCTGAGCTGCTGCTGTTTATTTGCGCGTACACTGTGCAATAACAGCACTTGCAGTTGCCTTGGGTAGGTCTAGCTGGCCAGAAATGTGACAAGCAAAGGTAGTGTTCTTTGTCTTTGCCATAGCTCAGTCATTGTGTGGCAGAGTCACTCTGACCTATTTGCCTGTTATTCTTTGTCTTTGTAGACTGCATGACTGTTAGGAATAAGTGTAGCTGAGATAATCTAGACCACTGGTTAGAGGTGGTGTCCATATACTTTCGGCAAAGTGTCATAACAGTGTCATAAGTGTTTTCTTATTTTTTGTATATCTTTAATTATTTGTATCTCCGTCCACAGGACCATCAATGCTCTTGTATCTAGGGTGGGGTCTGGTAGCTAGGGCTTTGCAGAATCCAATATGGGGACGGCTTCCTCACTTGTGAGCCCTGGGGATGTGATTGAGGATGGCTATGGCGCCGAGGGTGGCGAGGCATGTGAGATCCCAGTGGAGGTAAAGCCTAAGGCACGGCTTCTTCGCAGCTCATTCCGCCGTGGACCACGGGGCATCGGGGCCAGCTTCAAGTCCACAGGTTCTGTGGAGCTTGAGTATGCAGCAGAGTATGAACGTCTCAGGAAGGACTATGAGATCTTCCGTGTGAGCAAGAACAATGAGATCGCCTCCATGCAGAAGAAGGAGGCCAAGTTGGATGAGGAGAACAAGAGATTACGTGCTGAGCTACAGGTTAGTACAGGTTCGAGTTTACCATTACTTTATTTCTGTAGTAACTTATTTGGTTAACTTTAGGAAAAGTGTTCTTTTATTAACTTTATCGCAAAATGTGATGCCTGATGACTAGTGTATTAATATCAAGTCCATATTTATACAGTAGTTTGAAGTGTGATTCTAGTAATTTGTGTAATTTGTCACTTCTATATCTATATAAAAAAATTCACTTACAGAACTAGATGGTTTGATGTGGTGTATAAGCCATGTTTTCAAACATACAATTCATGCCCCAGTCCATGTGTAAAATTTACGCGGCAAAATGTTTTTGTTTTGATTGATTTTGAATGTAGTTGTTTTTGTGATGTCATAAAAAGCAGTGTTTTTTTGTTGCGTACAAATGTCTGGCCAAGTGTTGGAATGTGAAAAAGAGTGCACATCTACAGAGAATGCACCTCTGCACAGTTTGATGCACATACTGTTTCTGTTTCTGTGTGTCCTTTCCTATTTGTAGTTTTAATGGGGATGTTGCATGATTGGCAACATTCTGACACAGTCTATCCAATGCCAGACATCATACCCTGCCTCTACCATGTCAGTATCACCGTTTGGTTCAGAATGCCCTCCTATTTTGCCTTATGGAACTATACCATTATCTACGACACAGTCACAGAGGACATTTCTCTTTATTGCATTGTATGCAGTTTCTGTCACTGCAGTGAAAATGCAATGTAGCCATGCGATTTGGATGTTCACTGCCAGCTGCCCAATGCCTTTTTACCATACCCCCCACAAACACGTTAGCGTTTAAACAATCAACAGTGGATTAAGTTTTTGGACTCAAGTTTTGGGCTAGGAAGATTCTTGGTAGTTCCAACTTTTTTTATTTACGAATGATTTTGGTCACTGTGCCCTTTGGAACATGTAAAGCTGCCAAAATATTCTGTATCATTCTCCAGATCTATGCCTTGACACAATCCTGTTTTTGAGGTCTACAGATAATTCCTTTGGTCCCATAGCTTGGAGTGTGGTGTGACACGTGCTGTCATCTGTGGGACATTATATAGGCAGGTGTTGGCAATCCCCAGTCATGTCCAATCAATTGAATTTGCCAATTTACCACAGGTGGACTACAGTGAAGTTGTAGAAACATGTCAGTCAGCAGTATCAGTGGAAACAAAATGTACCTCAGCTCACTTTTGGGTGTCATATCAAAGGGTGTGCACACTTATGTACATTTGATATTTTACATTTTGATTTTTTTATAAATTAGCACAAGTGTATAACAACCTGCTTTGACTTTGTCATTGTGGATGATATTGTGTAGAATGTTGTGACAAAAAAAGAACTCTATCTATTGTAGGATAAGTCTGTAATATAAAGCGTGGACAAGGTGAAAGGGGTGTGCAGACTTTCAGACCTGACTGTAGTTAGCATTTCCATTGTTGGAGTATTCCCAGTGATTAGAGACCTAATGTAAACACCAATAGTGGCGAACCTACGCAGGAATTGTTCCTTAAAATTAACTCACTTACAAATATAACAACACTCATTGTGAGAAAATGTAGACATGTGCAGCCACAGTGGGCAGTTCTGAGGTGCCAACAATGTGTAACTTTTGTAGTGTGCCCTCACATCGTTTGAGTGCATCAAATACTCATTCCTAACACCACTGTCTTCCCAGAACAGCAATCATACTCTACAGATATTCCTGTGTAAAGAACAGTTAATCCTTATTTTTCCTTTACCACAAACAGCACAGCAGGATCTAGGGCTAAAAAAAGAGTCTCACAGTGTTGGTTTAGTTTAATATAATGGACAAAATACATTGGTTGTTGGTGCAACAACCTGGGGGGAACTGAAAGTCTTTAAGTCAAAACGATCGGTATATCAAGAACACTTTAAACTCAGTCTGGTTCAGTAAAACCCGCATCACACTAGGCATCACATGACTGCAATACTGTGGTAATGCACTTGTTGTAACAGCCCTGCTGTATATGCAGTAAAGCAATTTAACTACTTTATTATATAATTTTATATTATATTATATGAGTGTTGTGGACTGATGAAGTAGTAGTGGAACTATTTAGCTACAGTCATCATAGATGTGCTTGGGGGGGAAAAAAGGAAAAAAAAATTGAAACCCTTGTCTACTGTTAAACAATGGGATTGTGTGTCCCACCATGTAATAAACGTGTGATGAATGTTATCAATTTCCTTATCTAACAAAACAGGTTCATACATGTTTAAACTGTGGAGCACAGGGGGGATCTAATTGCTTTGACAGTTCTTTAATTCTATGATTTCTAGGCTTTGCAGAAGACCTACCAAAAAATTCTCAGGGAGAAGGAAAGTGCTTTGGAGGCAAAATACCAGGCCATGGAGAGAGCAGCCACATTTGAACATGACAGAGACAAAGTAAAACGTCAGTTTAAGGTGTGAAACTTTTCCATTGATAACAGTGACGTCAGCATTAGTTGTTTACTGTTAATGCATCCTTACATCTGTACATCTTTACCAATGTCATCTTTCACTGGATGAGCAGATCTTCAGAGAAACCAAGGAGAAGGAGATTCAAGATTTGTTGCGGGCTAAGCGCGATCTGGAGTCCAAACTGCAGCAACTACAGGCTCAGGGTATCCAGCTGTATGACCCAGCTGACTCAGACTCTGATGACAACCGCACAACCATCACATGTAAGAACAACTATACAAAACATTGCATAATAATTTATTTTGTGTATCCACAAAGACATTTTTTCACTTTATTTCTAAAGATTTGTGTACCCTGAGTCACAGAACTGTCAGTGTGAACATTCAGCTTCAAAATAAATAAAATCAATCGGTCATTTAACCTGTGAGATCACATATATGGGAGCAATGCAGGAATAACAACAATTTTCAGACATACATTCTAGGAGCTTAAAAATAATTGAAAAAAAACTAAATTGTCAATTTTAATTCTGGGTATTGTCCCAGGTGTAAGACTTCTTTGTATTAAAACTTTGTGTTTGAGATTTCTTTGTCTTAAAGCCTTGAGGTGCTTTCACATTCTTCAGGTCAGTGTCAGCCTACACACTGTGGAGAGTGATTTAGAGGGTTGTCCCTAATCAATCTATTGTTGTCTCACTATGGTAAACACTCCTTATGTGACTAACCACGTAACCAAAGTACCAATGGCACCACATCTGACAGGAGGCTGTCAGACCAATCACAGCAATAATAAGGGAGCACCCATCCTCTATTTAAGCAGGTGCAGCACCCAAATTCATCATTCTCATTCTCTTCTGTGAAGACTCTCCTTTCTAATATCTTGCTCTTCTTTAACTTCCTCCTAACAATTTGTTGACGAATGTAGATTTTTTTTTTCTTGCAACATTTTGTTGCTAGTGTGGATCTTCGCTTGGTAATTATGCCTTTTTTTTTTATTTGCACGTTCCTGCATGGTGGCTTGTGCCTCCTTGGTTGTTGCGCAAGTCCACTCGAGCCCTGGCTCCCTCTTGGATGTGTAGCCTCCCATCCCTTCTCTTACCTCTCCTGGTGCTAAAGAAGGAAAACTGGAAGAACATGACGATGATGCACTGACCGTCGTTCATTTCCTCATCCTTAAGCCTGAGGAAGAAGGATGCGCCATTTTATTTGAGCATGTGTCTTAAGCAGGAGGGTATAGCTGTTTTTCTGTGTTTCCCTCGAAAGTCAGCTTTACGCCCAACATACATTGCACCGAAGCCTCAGTCTCCTTCTTAGGAGCCTGTTCAACCACCAGGGGCAATCAAACGTGCTGAGCATGAGTGGGCAACTCACCCCTTGTCTGTCCCAAAGTCTGGTGCACATACGCGATTTACACCTGGGCCCTTTCAACCTTTTCAAAGGGGTACAGATTGTAGTTCACAAGAAGGCCACCTTCTTTCAATGGTATCATGAACCCACTTAGATGGGGGAGCTGGCTTGTGTATTCTCTGTTGCACATCAAGCAATTCTAGTAGAACCAGAGCAGAACCCAAACTCCTGGTACTTCCTTTTTTCCAAGAAAGTAAGTGGCCTACGTCCCATTTTGGATTCATGCTAAACAAACCCTTGAGACAGTACAAATTCAAAATGTCAACTCCATATACGTTGCTCTATTTCCCCAGGAGAGTGGTTCCCTTCAGTTGACTTAAAGGATGCTTACTTCCGTATTGCTCCCAGACAATGCCGGAAATTCTGGTGTCCCAGAATCTCCAGCGGGGGATTTAACATAAATTACACCAAGAGCTGGCTTGCCGCCTGGCAAGATATTACAAATCTCCATCTCATTCCATGCCACACGCTCATTAACATTAAAACCACCTCCCTATATTTACACTCTTTATCCATTTTATCAGCTCCACTTACCACATAGGTGCCCTTTGTAGTTCTACAATTACTGATTGTAGTCCATCTGATTGTCTGCCTACTTTGTTAGCCCCCCATCAGCATTTTTTTTAATGGTCAGGACCCCCACAGGACCACCACAGAGCAGGTATTATGTGGGTGATAGATCATTTTCAGCACTGCAGTGACACTAATGTAGTGGTGGTGTGTTAGTGTGTGTTGGACTGCTATGAGGAGATCAGACACAGCAATGCTGCTGGAGTGTTTAAACCCCTCAGTGTCACTACTGGACTAAGAATAGTCCACTGACCAAAACTATCTTGCCAAATGCAACCTGTGGGCAGGATCCTGTGACCACAGATTAAGGAATATAGAAAGATCAACACAAGCTGTGCAGCAACAGATGAGCTGTCAGCTTTGACTTTACATCTGCATGGTTGACCAGCAAGGTAGGAGTGTGTAATAGAGTGGGCAGTGAGTGGACGCAGTGTTTTAAAAACTGCAGTAGTCACACCGGCACAACACAGGGAGGCACACACACCCTCCAAGAGCAAAAGCTAACACAGAAACTTCTCCTATAGAGCAGCACACGTTTCAGCTCACTTGGTGTGACTTACATATGAGATCATAAAAACATTGGGACGGATCTCCTCTCTAGGGATAGGTCCCCTTTATGGAGATTGGGGGTTACACACACAGGTGGTGAAACAGATTTGGGAAAGATATTTTTGGATCTTGTAATGCCACACATTGTCCTCTGTTTTTCTCATGATAAATTCAGCATTGGGAGTAGAACCATTCGCCACCCATTGCAGAAAACCCTGCTCTAACTGTTTCCACCTCTTAGTCTTCCACTCTAGCAAGAGAACAAGAACAGTGCTTATGTCAGTTGTAGTCAGTGCCTTCTTATGGCTCTACTGACTGAGACTGTTTTATACCCTGTACACTGGTTTCTTTGCACCATGTCTGATTTAGACCAGTTTGGAAAGCATGCAATTCGGGAGCTGGGTACATCTTTGCCATAGTAAGTGTGGTGAGATACCTTACTCCTGATTAGAGAAGTGGGGTTCTGCAAGAAATTAAGTGTTCTCCTTCTTCATTCATTCACTATTTCACCACACTTTTCTTCTTGTACTTTACAGTGAAGTGCTCTGAGAATTATGAACTGGTGGGTGCTTCCTTATTACTGCTGAGATTTGTCTGTCAGCCTGCTGCCAGTTATGGTGCCATTGGTACATTCATGGTCAGTCACACAGGTGCACTTACTTCATTCCTGCGGCTTTAGCAGGTAGATGTTCACCACAAAAAGTACTTCAGCAGTAAACCTCTCTGTTAGTGCACTGAAAAAGACTGGACTGTAACGTTAGCTGAGATCTGTTTACCTAAAAGACTGACTGTGACAGTATTTACTTTGGCTTTCTGTGTCTCCTGCGAGTTGCACCAACAATTTTTGGCTCATATTTTATTGAATATTGCTGAATACTTTGTATCACCAGCTTCAAATCAGGATCACAAGGCTCTGGTGCACTTTTAAACCTGTGTCCTCCCACATTTCTCTGTGTGTAGCTGCAGGGACTCAGTGTGAGTATTGGAGTGGAGGTGTGCTGGGTAGTGAGCCCTCCATGGGGAGTATGATGCAGCTGCAGCAGGCTCACAGAGGACCAGAGTTTGCCCATAGTCTTATAGACGTGGAGGGACCATTTGCCAATGTTGGAAGAGGTAAAGCTGCTCTGTGTAGCTAAACTTGTATAAACTTGCATAAAACAAACAAACTTTTTTGTGCAATGTTATGTGTTCCTGGTTTCTTGCTACTGTCTATACAGATATATTTGTTGATGTGTTGTTAACAGATCAAAATCCCACAGAACCAAGACTAATATTGCTTTGAAACTTTGTAAAAAATTGTTGTAACTTTGTAATGCGCATGTTTCAAGACTATTTCTGTGGGTTTTAATGTGCTTATACCACACCATATTGGCAGTCACAGACGTGTTTTTGTTACAACACGAGCTGACAGGATAATGTGAATACAAAATACAAGGTTAAAAAAGAAATACATACTTTGAACAAAAATGCTTTGAACCAACCTTTGTCATGAAGATAACTTAACAATTACATGTCTTGTATTTCAGATGATTGGGATGCAGCTGTGGCCAGCCTACTACAGGTCTCTCCTCATCTATCTCAGGTTTTATGGAGTAATACAGTCCGATGTTACCTCATCTACACCCATGAGACCAGGGCAGAACTAAATGCTTTTATACAGGTATACCACAAATTTACACAATGAGCAGATACCCGTGTGTGGCCTGAACAACCACTGTCGTGCAGTTCCTCAATAAATTAGCGGCTTGTTTGTGCCAACTCTCACCAGGCCCACAGTACCTTCTTTGTCTCATTCTGCTTGCTTAGTGGCATGATGGTGGTGATTCACAACATGAGCAGACACATTCTCTTGAACTGTGTGGCATCTACCTCAGGCTTCACTCTTTGTAAGGTGCTTAAGGAATGTGTCCATGCAAAGTTGTTCTAAGAAGCTTCCATGCTCCTTGTTGAATATGGCAATAGCCTGGGCATTTCTAGAGTTTGTAAACACTTACTGTCAAAATGCCTGTTCAATAAAGGGCTTTAGCCCATACAGTGAGGAAAATAAGAAATAAGTATTTGAACACCCTGCGACGTTGCAAGTTCTCCCACTTAGAAATTATGGAGGGGTCTAAAATTTTCATCTTAGGGGCATGTCCACTGTGAGAGACATAATCTAAAAAAAAAACCTGGAAATCACGATGTATGATTTTTTAATCATTTATTTGTGTGTTACTGCTGCAAATAGGGATTTGAACACCTGCCAATCAGCAAAAATTCTGGCCCTCAAAGACCTGTTAAAACTTCTAAAAACTCCACCTCCACTCCACTTATTATTCTAAATTAGAAGTACCTGTTTGAGTCATTAGCTGCATAAAGACACCTGTCCATCCCACACAATCAGTAAGACCCCAACTACTAACATGGCTAAGACCAAAGAGCTGTCCAAAGACACCAGAGACAAAATTACTGACCTCCACAAGGCTGGAAAGGGCTACGGGGCAATTGCAAAGCAGCTTGGTGAAAAAAGATTAACTGTTGGAGCAATTATTAGAAAATGGAAGAAGCTAAACATGACTGTCAAGCTCCCTCGGACTGGGGCTCCACGCAGGATCTCACCTCGTGGCGTATCAATGATCCTAAGAAAGGTGAGGAATCAGCCCAGAACTACACGGGAGGAGCTGGTCAATGACGAAGAAGCATATCAAGGTTCTGGAGTGGCCTAGCCAGTCTCCAGACCTAAACCCTATAGAAAATCTTGCTGAGGGAGCTCAAACTCTGTGTTTCTCAGCGACAGCCCAGAAACCTGGCTGATCTGGAGAAGATCTGGGCCAAAATCCCTGCTGCAGTGTGTGCAAACCTGGTGAAAAACTACAGGAAATGTTTGACATCTGTAATTGCAAACAAAGGCTACTGTACCAAATATTAACATTGATTTTCACAGGTGTTCAAATACTTATTTGCAGCAGTAACACACAAATAAATTATAAAAAAAATTTTTTTAGATTATGTCTCTCACAGTGGACATGATGAAAATTTCAGACCCCTCCATGATTTCTAAGTGGGAGAACTTGCAAAGTCGCAGGGTGTTCAAATTTTTTTTTTCCTCACATTTTCCTCACTGTACATGCAATTTTTCTGTCCTCTTCTTTGGCACCTCATATGTTAAACTCTTTTACATTAAATGAAAGAACGGTTTTAGGGCCTTTTGTGCTACTGCTGGAGCATTATGTCCTTTCCAGCTTTTTCTAAGTATTGTAATTTTGCATAGCATATTGCTGAGCATTCTTTCTGTGTGTCTTTCAGACTCATTCCCCTGGGTTAAAGAGGTTTTGTGAGGGTTTGGGTCATTTCTACCTGAATGTGTGTTTTCCTGAAGAGAAGGCCACTCTGTACGCTGATGAACGCAAAATCGAGATTGAGAGGAGCTCTGTGTGTGTGCTGCTACTGAAGTCCTCATTGTCCAGGTGGGTCCCGCACACTTACCACGCATCGAGACTGTGAATGCACTGAAACATTTTGGCTTAAAAAAGGTCACATGGGAGGAGGCTCCATGACAGGGATATACGCATAATTCATCTCAAAAGTGGAGAAGCATATCACTGAGTTGGAAGCAAGCAGCTCTGTGACCAAGTATGTATTGTTACATTTGCTAAAAGAATGAAAAAGGCTGCAGGAAACGTGACCAATCTGGAAAGCTGATCCAGGAGATACGGCATACGGATATACAGCGTAATTGAAAACACTAAGGAGCTTTCAGTGATTCTGTTTCTGACTTCAGAGCTCTCAATATCCGTATGTATCTCCAGATTCAGTGTGCCTATAAAGACTTTGAGAAGCCTGATCCTAGCACTCCCCCAAGATGTGATAAACCCCCTGTAGTTCACAGTGAAAGAAGAATCAGAAAATTAGCGTGAAAGAAAAAAAATCCATTAACACAAGTTGATCTCTTTAAACCATGACTATGCTGCAGAGGTGATGGAAAAATTCAGATCCTAGCCATTAATTAAACAAGTGCTTAAAGAAAACACCTTTGTGTTCCAAAATTTTAGGTAAACTGACAGAGAATGGTATGGATTTAAATTCACTTTTTCTCTTTAAAAAGTTGTTAAATCAACTCACAGATTGAACGGACTAGCATCTATAGCTATGTTGGACTTTTCTGGTGGTTATAGAATGGATATCAACATTCCATCACTAGTGAGGGCCTCAAACACTTGTTGGGAAGGATCCTCTCCACCTTTCAATAGGGACCTTAGAGGTGGTGTGTCCCTTTTACTTTGGGAAGTCTCTACAATTGTTTTGATGTTTTTTAATGTACATTGTTGGTGTACAATTGTTTGTCTTGGTTAAGCTGATAGGGGAGAAATGTTTTGATTTTTTTTTTATCCATTGGATATAAACAAATCTGCAATAATAGGGAGTTCTGCTTTACAGATTACAAAAATTAACAGTGCATATAAAGACATTTTATGATTATTATAATTGCATTTAACATTAATGGGATCCTTCGGTCAATCAAACAGAGAAAAGTGCATACGAAATTAAAAAGAGCAAATATTGCTATTTAATTCCTGTAGGAAACCCATATGACTAAAATTAAACATCAAAAAAAATTTCATCCTCTAATAGATTAAAAAATAGAGGGGTAGCCGTACTGATTTCAGGAAGAGCAGGAGTATAGAGAGGACAGATTTGTACTAATAAGGGGAAAATTGATGGTGACATATCCACCTTTTATAATGAATATATTCCTCCTTGTTCAGGGGGTAGATTTTTATAGGCATATACTAGTTAGGAATACAACAGAAATTGAACAAAGAAAATGAACACTATAATGTCTGAGGTAGTATTGATCAGTGTTTGGAGACACCCACATATATTAACTAGAGACTGTACTTACTCATGTTTACACATGTCTCATTCAGGAATTTATTTTACTGTTTGAAATGGACAGTGGCAGGGTAAAAAAATGTCATATTGGAACCATGGATCTTTCTGTTTATTGCCCAGTGTATTTCTAATATTTTGAATAAACATATGGTTGAAACAAAAAAAAGAGATAAAAATTCATCTCAGATCAGAAGTCTTTAGCCTGGAGAACTGCAAAAATAATCAGTTCTGAATTTTGTCACTCTAAAAGCGCATGGAGAAGTATTCAGTGAGCAGTAAATGATCAAAGTTAATTGCAACAAAACTCAGCTTCAAGCTCTGAGTATTAAAAAAATGGTGTTTTGATTTTGATTGGCCAGGCTGTTTTTCAGTGCATCCATGCATATTCACTATAGTTGTGTTTCATCTAGGGACCCAAAAGTTCCATTTAACCTTTAATGTGTGTAGCTACATCAAGTATCACTACAAGACAGTATCAAAATTGAACACTTAATTGAACACTGTCCAGCATCAGTCAGCACAGACACACACAGCATATTAACTGAGAGGAAACGTTGTGTGCAATTGTATTGTTATTTCTATTTTGTTATATTGTAATTTATATGAACATTAGACATGAGATTCATAATCACTGTTTGCGTTGAATATCAAAAGAGGGCATGTCTCCATAACAGGGACAGGTTTTTCTGTTTGCGGCAGCTTCTTTGTAAAAGATTGTAGAAGATGTTGAGTGCTGTGATATTTCCAGAAGCTTTCCTACCAGTGATCTATCTCTTTTTTATGATTTCTGCCCGCTGTTCTGTTGTTGGCAACATTTGGATTGTCATATGTACTGTAGCATACATAAAATAATTGTAGTACATCTGTTTAATGTCTTTTAACTTGTCAGCATAGCTTTGTCTTATTAAACGCAGATGTAGAAGTGTATATTCTTTATAACCTTGGTGGAATTACGTTTAGTACGTTTATTTACAAGAATCAGGGAAAAAAAAACAATAATTTCAGTACCGACTAGGGATAAAGTAAGCAAATGTATTTCTTATCTCTGAACTCAAATTGTCTCTTTGTGACTGTTTAGCTGTTTAGTGGAAGATGTTGAAGAGGCATTTGTGAGGTGTCCAGACTCTCGTCCCCTGTTGCTGTATCTGAAGACTGGGGAGAGTAAAGGAGAGTGTGAGGGAGCGTCCAACCTTAACCCAGCCACCAGAGAGTTGCTTGAGAGGATCAACAATGCAGACAAGGCCGCAAAGGTTAA
>JAMWET010005933.1:0-100000 GCA_024036415.1 Prochilodus magdalenae | reverse complement strand
GATTTTAGAGATTTAGACCCACTGTTTTCCATTAAATACAAAATAAGATTTTCTTTAAGCATTTATGGGTTATGCTCAGAACTTTTTCTATACATGTTTTCCAGGATAGAGCTACAGCAGAAGCACTCCCCCAACACTCTGATCCTTTATCACTTTGTGGGCCCCCCTCTCTCCACCAGCGCAGAGCCTGTACTCATCATCAAACGCCTTACTGTGAAGGTCTGTCATTCACACACCACATCTCATAATCTACTGTAATACTGTACCAAGTTTTTTTGTTTTACTCTTAATAATCTTATTGTAAACACCTATTTCCAGGTCTAGAATCTGATTTGCCATGCCAATGTTAAAACTGTAAAATAAGGTTAAAAAGGTAAAATATTCAATATGCATTAGGGATGCAGTAACTGGTGACTCAATCAAGCCACGTGTGAAATAGGCCTCCCATGTAAAAGACTAATGTAATCTGATTGAGGCAAGTACAGAACAGTAGAGGAGCAGACAACTGGACTACTGCTCAAAAAAACAACCCACGGTGGGGATCAAACAGCTACACAATAGTAATTACTGCTACGCCAATGCAGATGAGGTAGGAGAACTGTCAGGTCTCACTTTTAATGATAACGCCAGAAAGTAGGTGGAAACTAGAAAGCATGTCTAAATCAATATGGCGGCACGGAGAACAGAGGATTGCCAGGGAGCTGGCAAGCATGAGGCAACAAACAACAAAAACATGCTTCCCTAAAACCTTGTATTGAGTATCCCTTGATTGCGAGTGCTCCCGCATCACCCTCTGGTGGAGTTCCAGAGCGAGCCCTTACAGATGCACAGAATGTTTGGCAACCGTAATTATTCAGCCGAAAATAGCGAAAAAGACAATTTGACTGAATAAGTAAAGAGGCCGAATAATTTATACCGAAAATGACTGCATTTTAATTTGTATTAATTGGGACATTATCTTTGACCGGTACATTTGCACAGACCTTCCTTGCACAGAGTCTTCCTGACAAATGTACTTTCTGGGACATAGATCTAGACCAGTAGTGTCCAGTCTTGTTTCCAAAGGTCTGGTGTTTCTGCATGTTTTTCAAATGAGCAGAAGCTCCCCTGATTCTAGTTAAAAAATGTCTAAACTGCTCATATGTACTCCTAGTTGGGCTGAAAGCCACACCTGCCCTCTGTGGATAATGTTGTACATGTTGTTTGATAGTGTAGTCTGTGTACAGTCTATATATGAGTAATCTTCACAAGACCTCACCACGGCCTGATCAAATAACAGTTAAACCATTCCAAGTCTAAAAAATAGAAAGACAAATTCAAATCAGTGTGCAACTAAGTTATTTTTATTAGTTTATAAGGAAATCTATATTAAACATATGCAAGTGAAGTGATCTTAAGTTAATAATGGATATTGTAAAAAAAAAATCTGTTTATTTAATGCAACAAGTGCATTGAAAAACCCAGGGAACAGATCTGCTACTGGAGAGGACTAATAGAAGCAGCCTTTATCTGCTCACAACTTCCATATGAAAAAACAAGCAACTAAAATTCACTGTGGTGATTTTTAAACTGTGTGCTATGACCCATAACAACTTGTGCTGTGTCACCACATGTTAAGAATGTTTATCCTTATGTTTACACAAATGTAAAGTTTGTAAGTTTGGGGCCTTTTAAGAAGTCTGTAGTAAGTAGAGTTATATTTTAATGGTGTGTTCCTGATGTGGGCTGATAACATTCTCTTCTTTTTTTTCCCCTCTAAACTAAACGCTGCTATACTCATCAGGGCTAAAGTGATTGTGCAGCTTTATTTTAATAGGCTTTTTGATAGACTAGCTGAATCTTTTTACTTTAACTAAGCTTTCTTTTAATTAACTCAAGCTAAACATACTGTTACAGGGAACAATATGCTCAAGTATAGTAACAAAAGTAAATGTAATTCTCTACATTCCACTTCTGGTAGCTCTTGCAGCATTTCTGGTCCATCTCTGGGCTGTCTATGGACCCCTGCAAGATCCTGGAGGAGTTCCCCCGCTGGCTGGAGAGACTGTCTGCCCGTCATCATGGCAATATCATTATTGTTATTGACTCCATTGACCAAATACAGGTTAGCCACTCTCATTGTAATAGGTAGTTGTTTGTTTTTGTTTAGGCTTAAATGGTCATTTTAGATGTGTTCCCCCTAACTATAAGAAAAAAGTTTTGCTTTTATTTATTTTTTCACCTCTTCCGGTTCCGGTGAGAGAATGCTGTGCGCACCTGAGCTGCCACTTCTCACCATCTTATTTATTTATTTATTTATTTTTTTCTTCCGCTCACTTTTACTCACCCTCTCTTTCCGTCTTCAAAACTCACTTCAAAACTTTTCTCTGAACATATTCATTCTTCATGATTAATTTTTGTTTGTTTGTTTATTTTGTGTTTCTAAAGCATCTTTGGGTATGTGAAAGGCGCTATAGAAGTATAGAAGAATTCATTATTTATATTGAATGCTTTTATGCTGGGCCAATAAATGGCTTGCATGTATTTTAGTAGATAAACTCTATGGCCAAATGTATTCACTCACCCATCCAAATAATTCAGATGATCACTTCCATGGTCACAGGTGTATAAGTCCAAGCCTCTAGGCATGCAGACTGCTTCCACAAACATTTGTGAAAGAATGGGTCGCCAATATTTCTTATTTGTTTTATGTGAAATTGCTGTTGGTCATTGTTTTGTATCTAGAATGCAGAGCGGCATATGAAGTGGCTGATTGATCCTCTTCCAGCTAACGTCAGAGTGCTGGTGTCTGTCAACGTGGAGACATGCCCACAGGCATGGAGGTATTTTATGAAAGCATGCAGACACAAACAGCACCATGGAGAATTTACCAAGCTGCTGGGCAGATTTTAACTAATTGGTCATATCTTGCATGCCAAGCACATTTGTTTAAACATTGGAAAATGCAACATTGTTATCTCCGAAATCACCTCAAGCTGATTTTGAAACACCCTGCTTGGTGCAACAGACCTCATAAAGTTTAAGCCTCTGAAAAATAATCTCAACAGGTTATCTTAGGGAAAAACATCAGTGAACCAGTCACAAACTCAGTCAGTAGATGAAAGTTTCTATCAATAAAAACTAGCTATGTTCTGTGGACCAAGGCAACACAAAGTATGTTAACATTGTTAGGTCAGTGTAAAACTTTCAGGTTAAATTTCAGTTTAACATTAGTACCCCTGACTCAAACTCTGCTGATAAATCTGAGAGCCCCAGTACCAAACACTGTTGTGGACAAGAAGAAAATGAAACTGCGAGCTACTATTTTATTTATTAGTGGAATTAAGTCATTCCACCTTAAATGGTGGGTACATTATGGAGTTGGTGCACATTTAAAGGGAAATTAGGACTAGGGCCAGACTAGGCCCAGTATTGTATACTGTACTATGTAAAATATACTGTATTAACCAATAAACATTATCTATTTATTATTAAAAAAAGTAAAAATAATTTCACTATTTGTCACTACTAGAGTATTATTCTCTCTCTTACATGTCTAAGTAGGCTAATACATTAATACATCAAAAGAAGAGTATAGGTATATTTGAGTCCTTAATATTTATACAGCCACTTAATGGGAAAGACTTTATTCCTCTGGCCTGTATGCAAACTTTTGTCACCTAGTACAGGCATGTAAAATCAGAGGTGGAGCGGTTACTAGTTCTTCACTCAGATAGAATTTTGTCCTGGCCTCATTCTCCTGTTCAGAGCTGTAAAGTTTGGCCCAAAATAGGTCTGTTTTAGCACAGTATCAGCAGGAACACTTCAAACATTATGGCTCCTCAACAGCATAAAAGATCCTCCGAGGACACAGTCATACAAAAATGTTTCTGATTGTTAAAAGGTTACATATAATACCTCCTTTCCACAAGTTAACACTGTTCCCTGAGGTCTTAATAAAACATTTGTGGCTTGTTTTGGTACCACCAGGATCAAGCACCACAGCTCACCCTGTCTAAACATCTCTTCTTAGAATGAGCTCTATAAGTGCCTGTTCTTTTAAAAGTGCGCCACTGCAATTCCTTCATTTTACTTTTATGTTTTTCACATCTTGATAAGGTGAATTTCAGTTTTTACAGATTTTTGACCAGCAAACTAATAGCGCTAACATGATTGTGGATCTAGCAAAAAGTAAAACTAAATGACACCTCCATTAATATATTTCTTCAGTTGTTACAGCCATAAAACACAGCGTAATTTGGCAAGTTAGCATTGAGGTCCTAGAACACCATGATGTTAACCGGCAGGCTGGTCATATTAGCAGTTGAAAGGAGAAGGAAAGAGCCTCTTTTACTGCCACTGTCCTTTAGATGCAGATCTAGTATCCTTGACGACATACACTATAAACTCTGAGCATATCAGTCCTTGTGTCCACATTGTAGAAACAGTACTGCAGTAGAAAAGGTAAAGGAAAGTCCACCTACTTAGATGCAATGGGTGAAATGGGTTCAGGCCAGTCATCCTAGTGGCAGTGTGCTGTCCCTTGCCGGAGAGCTGTGCTTTTCCAGGCTCCTGTGGAGTCCCCTTGTTGGTCAGCCACTCCTGGTACACAGCGTGTCTGGCTGAAGATTGTTGGAGTTCAAGCTTTTTAGAGATGGTTTTGTTACCCTTTCCAGCCTGATAAGTACACAGCTCATTTTTTGAGATCTTGAGAAATCTTAATTGTTTGTGCCATGATACACTTCCACGAACATGTTATTCAGATTTTGATAGATCCTCACATCTGATTGTCACAGCATTAATTGAGAACGCTCGATTCTAATTTCATCTTCAAATAAAACAGCTGATCTTAAAGGTTCATAAAGAAATAAAGAAAAGTCTGAGGGGTTCACAAACTGTTTGTTATGGGTCATTATACTTGCTTGGATTTTTGTGATATAATTTGTAAGTACTTCCTAAACTCTCAAGCAATTTCAGATAGCTCAGTGTGTCCTAGAAGTTTAAAAGACATTCATTTTGACAAAATGAAAACTAAGTAAGGACTGACTCTATCCTTTAGACAAATAATGATAATTGGCAAATGTTACAATAAAAGACATATAGATCAAAACCTAACCAAAAATAGATATAACATATTTTGAACAGTTAATCAATGAATTGTTATCTATGAACAGTTCATTTTAGCTCACTAAAAATCTGCCAAGGTAACATTTTTAAAAAATGGTTTATAGCTAGACAGTAAAACCAGAGTAGACATTGGATTCAGATATTTTTAGATCATCATCCTGCCAATTAAAATTATTGAATTAATAAATAAAGAAATTAAAAGAAGCTGCTGCTGAGGAAGAGGTTTCATCAATAATTCTGCAGTGGCATATATATAGTAGTATATAGGTACTGTAAAAAAATAAAATTACAGTATGTTTCTTTGTATGTTTACCAAAGAAACATGGATCAGTGTGGATTGTACTGGTTTGGTGATTATGTGAGTAAATACTTTAATGAAGCAACTCTTGTTTTTCTTTAGGCTGTGGCCCACACTGCATTTGGACCCACTGAACCCCAGAGAAGTGAAAAGTGCCATTGACACATTGTGTGTCAGCACGGACACCCAACTTACAAAAGACCAGGTGTGTGTATATATCTTAATCATTCCACACTTTATTCAAACACTGTTGAGCTATTCAGAACTTGCTTAGAGTCACCTTTATAAGTATTGGCACCTTTGGCAAAGATGGGTATATATGAGTATATATGTCAAGTATATTTAGACCACAAAAACATGTTTAATACTTTTTAGGCATGGTTAACCCTGCTTTTGTATTTTGTGCAGTCACCCTTTAACAGCAGTGTGTCCTCTTCTATAATGCTTGATGAGAATACAGAACAAGGAATCTGAGACAACTACTTAGTACATCTCTCCAGGTCTTTCATGATGTCATGGTATTTCATGAAGTCCATGATTCCCAGGTTCTCAGGGTGTTTGTTCTTATCATAAAGCCTTGTTCTAGTCACAGTTTTAGTAGTGGCTGACAAACTCTGTTGTTTACATTTGTTAAATTTAAAAGTCATGAATTACCACTTGAGTCTTCCTAAATACTGGTGTGTACTAGTGAAATATACATTGAAACATTCTCTAGTGTACAATATAGACATTCTTTTTTTGTCACTGCACAAAAAATATGATGCATAAAGTACTTACGAAATTAGGTAGCTATCCCAGTTCACGTGTAAGACAGCAATAGAAATTAAAAAAATTTAATGAAACTAAAAGTGCAAAAATAGAAAAATATGTTGCTAATAAGTATTTCTAGGGCCACAAATAATTGAAAGTGGTTTTAAAAGATATTTAATAATACATAATTTTCTATAGTTTATGTTAGGCTAAATGTACTTTAATGAAAGCTTAGATTTTTCTAATATATTTAGAGTTAGAGACTTTTTGATGATGTAGTATGGGAGACAGTGTTGTATAAAGATGTGAAAATCCCATCAAGTTATAGGTTTTGTTGATCTTCTTAAGTGTAAATAAGTCTACAAGGAATACATTGGATATAGATTTTTTTGTGATTTTTGAGTTAAATTAAACAATAGAAACTAAACAAAAAACCTCACAGGCCATATTTTATATCCTATGTTTTACACTTCTTTCTTCTCTAAGTCTAACTGTTGCTGTGTTTTTTTTTGTTTTTTTTTTATGTGCCACGCTGATACAGGAGAAGAAGTTGGAAAGACACTGCCGTTCTGCTTCCACCTGCAATGCTCTCTACGTTTCACTGCTGGCCAGACTCCTTACACAGTGAGTCCAAAAACTTTTATGAATTTTTTAAAAAATGTATATGTATTTATGACATATTTTGTCTTTGCTGATGTGCCATGTGTAGGACTGTGACTGTATGTATATTTTCTTGTTTTTATTAAAAGTATGCACCCCTGCGCACAAGAACTCTAAGCACTGTTTACATTCTCGTTACAACCTGCCAGCATTTGTGCTACAGCCTTACAACCATAAATTAATCTAGAAAAGTGGTGTAATATATCTCTACATATCTATATATATCTCTATATATCTAACTACAGTAATTCAAAAATAATAGTAAAGAAGTAATAATGTATTGCTTTATCTGCTCTCTCATATTGTGTTTACATACTGGTCCATTTAAAATTCTACATTATCCCTGTCA
Organism: Prochilodus magdalenae; assembly: GCA_024036415.1. NCBI lineage: Eukaryota > Metazoa > Chordata > Actinopteri > Characiformes > Prochilodontidae > Prochilodus > Prochilodus magdalenae. The sequence continues at coordinate 92,837 of JAMWET010005933.1, read as the reverse complement.
AATACAATAATGCCATCTTTAAAAAAAGTGCTTCCGAAGTAGATTCTGCATTTTCTGTAATCTAAAACAGCAAAATAAAAAACAAATGTAAAAAAATAGAATGCAATCTAAGATGTGTTTAATACTAAGATGTGTTTATCAGCTCTAGAACCTCCTGGTCATTGGAGAGGACTCTACAAAACTGTGCGTCATGCCAGGATACAGTAGCTTTGTACAGACTCAGCCTGAAGGTGGCGCTAGATGCACTCAACACGGACAGAGAAAGGAATGTCATGAAAGAGGTGAGTTTATTGTGCTTCTCTTAAAAGCAAACATACAGTGTATGCTATTTGTTTGATATTACTCCTTTATTCATTTAAGCCCATGTACATTCTGTATTTCCTTTAATTATTAATGAAGTGTTTGTATGTGTTGTCCTTTTTCTGCACTTATTATGCTTGTTTTACAGCAGTCACAATTAGACTTTTGTGGTTATGCTTATGTGGTATTTGATGATCCTCCTCAAAGTTGCGTACAGTCAAATCTGATTGCACTCAGATTTCACAGCTTTATTATTCATATTTTCCTCTTTGGAAGTTTTAACAATTTCATGTCTGGTAAGGCTTTTTGGAAGGTGATATTTTAACAGCCTAATTTTCTTTTTATGCGCTCAGACACTGCCCAAACAAGGGGCCAGTGCTGATACCTAGATAGATCAATACACATATATATATAAAGCAAAAGTGCACTACATGGCAAACCCGGCCCAGTGCTCATACCTTTAGAGAAGAAAAGGTCAATATAAGTGCAACACAAGAACATAAACATATAACTTACACATCTACTAGTGCTTACTTGTTTTAGCCAAGTGGAAAAGTTTTAATTACTACCTCATACAGTAGCTTACGGTACATAGCTTATTTAGTACAATATGTACCACTTTACTATCTGGCTGTTTGTTTCGCACTCTGATACAAGATTTGTTGTTAAACCAAAGCTTGTTTTGTAACCTGTTTGCTGATTTAAATACAGAATGTTTTGTTTGTTGTTCAGGATGGTCAAATTTGCGCTTGTTTTGATGAATATGTGTCTATCTATGATATGCTGTTGCTTATAAAAACGGACAAAAATACAGACAAAAGGCTTTGTTATAGTACTAATATGCCCTTAACAAACACACCTCATTCTGCCGTTCCTCCTCTCCTCAGGAACTGATTTTACACACATGTTTTCCATTACCACTATTTGTATTTAAACCCCGCTATTTTGACTTCTCTTTTTTTTTTTTACTTGCTCTCTTGTATTCTTCCTCTGATCTGTTTGCTGGTTTGTTTGACTCTGAGGCTTCGACCTTTCTTTTGTTTTCATTGTTTACTCTTTGGTTCTCTGCCCTTGATTTGTTTGCTTGTTTCTCTGACTCTTGTTCTTGACCCCTGCCCGTCTCCCTGTTTATGACTCTGGCTTGTCCGTCTGTTTTGTTTGCCTGGCTTATGCTATTGTGTCTACTTGTGTCTACAACTTATTCAATAAAACCCATTTAACTTTTAGCTATGTGCACATCGAGCTACAGTTCCTGATATGGAGTAAAAAGTAAGCATTTGACATTGAAATGTAGTGGAGTTTAAATATAAAGTCACCCAAATAATTACTGAACAAAAAACTACTAAAGTATACTAATACATTTTATTTCCTTTATTGCTGTCCACTACTGTTTGTTGGTAATGCTTTCACCATGCCAGCTTTTGTGCAGCTTTTTGCCGCATTTAGTGGCAAATGAAAATCTCTGTCATCATGTCCTGTTGTAAAAAACAAAAAATTATTTTGCCATTGTTGTCATATGTACATGTTCCTCCCAAGGGACCCTCCCAATTAATAAAACAGAATGGAAAAAAAAGCTACATAAATGTTAAAGACAAACTTAACTCTATTGCACATTGAAATGTTTTAGTCATTTTAATTACATAAAAATGTGCTTAGTTCCTAAAATAAGCATGATACCAACTACAGAATAACAACATTGCCTTAGAGCACAGAAATTCAGGATTCATGGTGGGTGCTATTACTTTGTTATGTTTAGTAGTATCACAATATGATACATATTGTAATTCATTTAAAAAAATAATCCTAACAAAATTTCGCCATTTATTTTTGTATTTATTTACCACAAAATGTATTTATACTGTTGTCCTTAACAGACATTATTGCTTTCTGACAGACTACCAAAAAGTCATTTTGTTAGTAGATGTAAAATTTATTTAAGATATGTAAAAAAAAAAGTGCAATATCTATATCAAAGTAAAACAAAAACATAACATTACACCAATACGAAGGTATTAGCACAGATATCTTGCATTGTTGTCACCCTGTACACTGTTTAGTCTACCACTCTTGGTTCATCAATGCTATATAAACTGAGAAACCACTTTATTTCACAGCCTAGAAAATTAATTATACAAAGTAGGATAACAAAACATTTTTGAAAACCATGCGGTAAGAACATTATGAACTATGTTAAGTAGAACTACAGAAACCCGAACTATAGAAATTGCTCTGTATTTTGAAACTCAATCTGTGTAACATAAAACAGGTAAAAATGTTTTTCTATTTACTAAACTTGCCATATTTATGTTCTTTTTGGTTTTTTTTATTGATGTTTATTTGATTGTTTATTTGTATCCCTTTTTTTTTTGCAGTTATTGTGCCTGGTATGCACCAGTCATAATGGTGTCAGTGAATCAGAAGTGTTGGAGATGTATCCAGAGCTGAGTTTCCCTGCTCTCTCCTCTCTGCTCTGCAGCCTGCACAGGCTACGGATAATAACTTTCAGCTGCGGACTCATACGCTTCCAGCATCTACAGGTCCAGTGTTTTTGTGTGTCCAAGTGTGTGAAAGAAGATAATTATAAATAATTATGAATAAATAATTATTCAAACAATGCAACTGGTTAAAAAAAATAATTTAATTTGTTTGTCTTTTAAAATAAACAACAGTTCCTACTTAATTTATGACTTAAGTTAAGAAAGGTGTGCAACTTCAGAACTGTACCATATCAAAATTAGGCATCCACAAGTTTTAAGATGGACAGTTTCATCTGTGTTCCCTGAGAGCAAGTGTAATGCTCCACTGTTTGTAACCGTGGAGTGTGCAAATTACAGTACGAGGACTTTAGAAGCCAAAGCAAAGTGATCATGCCATTTGTCTGTTTTATATATGAGCTAGTAATACCTTTAGTTGTTATATTTTTAGGCATTAGAAAATAGCACTTTCAGTAGTCTTGGACCAGTTCCACTTTTGACTCATCAGTCCACAGAATGGTATCCCCAAAATCTTGAGAATTATTTAGATGCAAGACCAGCTTTTGTATTGGACCGGTAGAGATTGTTTTACATCTCTTTAGAATGCACTGCTGTTTGTGGTCATATGATTATAAATATATTGTAGTTGGTTCTGAATTCTTCCTTAGGCCATAGTAAATGCAGATTCAGTGTTTACCTTATACCCAAGCTTTTGTCTAGCCCCATCTATCATTATTATGGCCCATACGGACAACATTGAACGATGTCATTAATACAGAATTTGTTTGATGTTTGTACTTATTAGTGTGTTTACTTATAACTGAATCCCAAAGTTAATTTAATTTTGTTTAGCCTGATTATTTAACCTAAAATCTGACATGTCAATATTTATTTTTAGTTTGTTTACAACAGGCGTTAAAACTGGCAAGGAAAAACTCCTTAAGAGGAAGGGAGGAAGCTTTTGAGGAACTAAGATTCAAAAGGGGAAGCGATCTTCCTCTGGCTGACACCAGATAGCAAAAATAACACAACAAAAGAAATTTGAATAGACCATTTAATATACAACACTGAATATAAATAAAAAACTGGACAGGAATATAAAGATTAACTAATAATAACCAATGACAACTGTTAGAGGCCTTTCAGTCAGTGTTACTGATGTTAACCAGTTCTAACTACTGTTAGGAGTGTATCACAGATAAAATGCTTATTCAGATCAATGAACATCAAGGACTACTATTAGAAGCCTACAATGAGGATATGAATGAACATAAAAAGTCCTTTCCGTATTGTAAGGCAGGTAATACAATGTCTGCAAAGTGTCATGCAGGATAGGTTTTCTGCACACCTGCGAAAAACAAGAAGCTCCATGGCAGTCAAACTAGTCCAGAGGGTAGGAGGGCAGGGCACCTTGGTCAAGACAGATAAAGCAACAGTCCACACAGAATGGGCAGTTGTTCAGCTTTGCAAAGAAACTCACAAATACAGTCAGTTTGTGGTGACTGAGAACAATATGTAGTATTAACGGGGTACAAGCAGTGACTCCAGCATGCCTAAAAGGAAGCTGAGGACAGCAATTGTAGAGGTATCCTGAAAGCTGTATTCCTTTAAGATTATTATACTGAACTAGCAATGTGGCTAATCAGGTCAAACTTGTAAAAATCTTTCCATAGTCCATCTGTCCTACTAAAGTAGCTGAAGCTTAGATCTAAAGGGCAAGGCAAAGTAATAATCCAATCTTAAGGTAGTCAGTCAGTTCATGAGTGAAAATTGACATCATCTTTCCTGATTACGTATCTTATTTAAGTCAGAGGTAGTGGTAATTTTATTTAGTCCCACTTCCTTTCCATATAATCAGTGTCACATCTTATACTATTTTTTAACCATCTTTTTTTGTCTTGGCAGGGGAAGTGTGCGTGTGTGTTTGTGTGTGTGTTGCTAATTGTGTGTGTAAAGTGTGACTGTGTTGAAATGTATGTGTTTTTATAAGATGAAAATGCTTTTATTTAAAAAGGTAATCAGCATCTGCCTACCCTGAGCATAACATGAACATGGAAATGGTTCTTTTCTGTCAAAACTTTAGACTCTTTTCCTGACTCTCTGTATTAATGATCTAATTGAGGGTAAAATGTCAGGTTTAGTGTAGTGCAAATCTTTTCTGCTGTTCCAGATTGTTAATAATCATGCTGTCTATTCCATTTATTTTCAGAAAGAATTAAGAGCGTTCCGGGAAAAGAGTCATTTCTGTCCAGTGCAGAAACAGTCATACTGAAACTGCGCTGGGCAGTAAAACTATATATACAGCTTAGTTTAGGAAGTTCAAGAAGTACAAAAATAATTTAGTCTTTAAGTCCTTAATTTTAATAATTTCAAATGTACAAATAACTATGAATAACTAAGAAATATTAGCTGAACTATGATAAGCTGTGATTCTTCTAAAGTGTTTAACACCATGCATTTGTAAACCCTTAAAATGCGAGGCAATAGAAACCAAGAGGATAAGCTGTCGGTTTCTAAAATAGTGGAGAAGCTGCTGGTCAGGTTTTGCTTCCCACCAGTCCTCCCCACCTTTCCCAACCTTTTGACCTAAACAACAGTCTGGCAAGTTTAAATGTTCTTTAAAACTCAAAGTGTCAAATGTTTATTCTGTTTATTCAGGGTTTAGTTTGCGATTAGGACTACATTTAGGTTTATAGTAATAATAGTTTTATTCGGAATGTGGTTCTTTTTTGTTTGTGTGTATTTAATTTGGCTCTGTAATCTCTGCAGGCATGTGAGGCTGTGCTGCAGGAGTTTCTTGATGGAGGAAGATGTTGTGCATTGTACAGAGAGAAACTCATTCGCTATTTCAGTCAGCAGCTCAGGTCAGAGCCTCATTTGCACTGAACACCAGAGACTCCTTTTCATGGAACAGTATAAAATGTTCTGAACTACAGTATATATTTTTTACTATGTATTTACTTCTGTTTTCTCTTTTTCCTGAAGTCCAGTTGTCAAAATTGAAGGGTTTCATATTCATCAGGAACAGCAGAAAATCAGTTTACATATTCATCCTGTTGTTATGCTTTAGAATTAAACAGTATCTTTAATTGAAATGCTAAAATGTAACATCACAGAAACTGAAATGTAACTTCACAGTAACAACACCACTTATAACTTTATTATACAAAAATTATGCAATTTTGTCCCCCAAGGTACAAATAATGTGATCCTAATCTCAAAGGTAAAACTTGATTCTTAAAGTACTGATGTGTTTGAAAGGTACACTGCATTCGGTAAACGTGCATAACAATTTTTTTAAAATAGAAAGCTAAAATAAAAGCCAATACAAAATTAATTAATTAATTAATTAGTTAATGAAATCATAAACATATAGTTCTCTGACTAAAACCGAAAAATTATGCTAATATGAAAAATACAAGGATGCTAATATGTCTATACAGGGACTCTATACTTGTTCTTTTATCTTTATACAAACTGTGTTTTTGTCTTAGTCTCTTTGTGTATGAAACAGAAACTACATTGTCTGCATGAATGACTAGCATTTGATTACATAATACATCAAACATTTTTTGTCTATTTGTGTTTTTCTATGGCATGTGCGTGCCTTTGTGTGTGTGTGTGTGTGTGTGTGTGTGTGTGTGTGTGCGTGTGTGTGTGTTTAACAGCCAGGACAGGGTGACGTGGCGTGTTGCAGATGAGTTGCCATGGTTACTACAACAGCAGGAGGATAGAAGTAAACTACAGCTCAGTCTGCTCAATCTGTTTGTCTCACAGAATCTTTACAAAAGGTGCCACTCTTCATTCCTATTTAGCCATCCATGTATTTGTTTATCCTACCTTTTTGGATTTTCCCACTTTGTACTGCTTACCCAGTATCAACTTCAGCCATGTGTTTTCCCCAATGGTTCTAACAGGTCCATAAAATTAAACACATAACCATGCAATTCCCATAGACCAACATTGGCAGTAGTATGGATAAAACCGAATAGCTAAGTGATTATAAACATGGCACTATTGTAGGATGCTACCTTTGCCACAAGTCAGTTTATGTAATTTCTGCCCTTCTAATGGTAAAAAAAAGTGCCTATAAGTAACAACAGCGCAGTCACATTTGGGTAATGCACATTTATCCTCTGTTACATTACTCATTACAATATTCCAAACTGCCTTTGGAAGCAAAAACAGAACTCTCAGAGCCTAATAAAATAAATTCACATGGCTGAGTTGCTGCCTAAATCTCAATTCTACACCTAATATCAACCTCAACCCAAAACACATCCCTAACACTAATCTTAGCTTTAACCATAACTCTAACATTGAACACTATCTTAACCTCAACCCAATCCCAACCCTTACCCTGCCTTGATCCTAACCCTAACCTTGACGTTAACCTCAACACAAAACCTAATCCAGTTAAACCCCAGTTACAGGATGGTGGCAGAAGCATTTGCTCACACCCTGACCTCAACCACATTCGTATGTATTTATCCCATATGTTGTTCTTTGAACAACACTTTGAGATTATTATGTTGATTTTCACTCTTCACATTTAGCTATTTAAACCACCTTTGGGCCAAAGATTTTTTTTTTCCAATATTTGCTTTTAACAGTAGTTTGGAGAAGAAACTGTTAATGCCATAATCTGCACTTCTTGCTGAAGAATTACAGTTTCATGACAGTTATAAGAACATGAAGCTAATGGCCTGCTGTGTGTTCTTAGGGGACATTTCTCAGAACTGCTGGCGTATTGGCAGTTTGTTGGAAAGGATAAGGTGTCCATGGCGGCAGAATATTTTGACGCCCTGAAGGAGTTTGAGCGAAGCTGTGAGAGTGAAGAGAGTATGAGCAGACTCGCTAACCTGTATGAGACCCTGGGACGTTTCCTAAAAGATCTTGGGCTGCTCAGTCAGGTACCTACACAGACTATTACCTTTACACAAGATTGAGCTAAAGATCTTGAAATTGTTAAATAAATAGATATTTAAAAAATATTAAATATTTATATTTATGGTATCCTTAATTTATTTAATTTTCAGTTATAAAAGCCATTACCTAAGTATTGCTTTTTCAGTATCAGAAATAAAAGTGAAATTAATTATTGAACAGAAATTACACAAAATCTCTTAACAACTACTTAGTATATCATTACAGATGTTTGCAGTGTTAGTGTATTCACAAATTAGTCTTTTTTTCCTCAAATTAACCTTCAAAGTTAAGTCTTAGTTGGTTGTATTTTCTGCTTTTTAACATCCAGGTATTTAAAAATATATTTCATGTATGTTGAGATCTGTTGCCCTTAAGCAAAATTCTGCGACGCTGCCTGCCTACTGTGAGCCATGTACACCATTTACAGTTGTCACACAGCTGACACTCGAGTCCTCCCACTACAGTTCTCTCTCCTTTAAAATGGTTTGCTCCATCTGTCAGTTTAAGAATCCATAGACCTATGCATAACAGGATGAGTTATAAACAAACAGTGCAGGAGAAATAGATCATTCTTGTTATTAATTAATAATATTGTGAATAAAGTCATTCATTTTTTAAGCTTCATTAGGCCCATTTAAACTGCTTTCCCCAGATTTAGTTTTAAACATTATTATAACATATAGTACTATTTATGGTGTGACTTGTCTGAATATTTGATCATTATTATTATTTACTGAGAAATGTACATCCATATTGCCAAGTTAATCAATATTAATGTGTAATTAATAGTCAGTGTCAGTCCATTGCTTTCCACTGACCAAAGGTGTGAACTAAATTTTGGCTTGGAGCCTTTATAATAAAATCATCAAATTAAATCAAATTTATTTGTATAGTGCTTTTTACGACTCACACGGGGGACCCATCCTTCTTTGGGCAAAACTCAAACACTCAAAGCTCAAAGTAACATCAATTGAGTGTCTAATTATGCTGATCTAGTTATAGTGGTGACAATGAAGTTAATGAAGACATAATTGTGAAATAGTAGTCCGATGCAGGTAGCAATAACAGAAAAATGTGTCTGCAGCAAGAAAGCCTAGTTAGTCCTTCATCAGTGTTAGGCCGGGCAGGTAAGCAGCTGGTCAGGGGCAGGTATCAGGGAAACACGGTCAATCTTCTGGCAAAAATACTGGCATTCATCCGCTTCACTGCAAACTGATCATGATCAGCATCTCAGTTTACCATAAAACCCTCTGCCCATGAAGCCCTGGATCTGTAGCCTTAATTTAAGGGGAGTATTAATGACCAAAAGCTAAGCTAAATAAGTTTTAACTCAGACTTAAAGAATGAGTCCCAGACATTGCCTGGAAGGTTATTCTATAGTTATGGGGGCTTATAAGAGAAGGCTCTTTCCCCTGTTGATACCTTATTAATTTTAGGAATTAATAAGAAGCCAGCACCATGTGACCTTAGCAAATGAGAAGGTTCATAATAGGAAATAAGTTCTTGCATGTAATCAGGAGTGAGCCCATGTAGGGCTTTATATGTTATTAGATTCATTTTATAATCAGTACGGAATTTAACTCGGAGCCAGTAGAGAGCTGACAAAACTGGGCTGATCAAATTTTCTGCTTTTAGTAAGGAGGATATTAGGGGTTGAATGTTCAGTCTAATATCATTGATGTTATTATTAAAGAAATCTATAAAGACATTACTAGTGAGGTTTGCTGGAATGTAACATTCAGCATCTGCCTTATTTTTAGTAAGTTTAGAAATAGTGCTAAAACGAAATCTAGGAGTGTTTTTGTTATTTTCAATTAGCGGGGCTAAATATGCTGAGCATGCTTTAGTGAGTTCCCTTCTGTCCTTCCAGGCACAGTGGAATACTTCCAACTTAGTCACTCGCCATTTTGCGCTATAATTTACAGACTGTTTGTTTTAGGTACGAGTTTGGTCATTGTACTGTGGGGGAAGCTTTTTTTGTCTTGACTTTTTCCAATTTGAGTGGTGCTTCACTATCTAGAGTTGATCTGCAAGTATTCTCTAAGCAGTCGATTAAACTATCTAGCTCCACTGGATCCGATGGAGAATGAGCTATGGCCAATAAGTCTGTGAGGATTTCTCTAAATTGTGTAGCGGTAGATGATGTTATTAAGCGCTTCATACAGTGACGAGCGGTCGAGCGAGTATTAAGGCTAAGATGTAACTCAAATGAAATCAGATAATGGTAGGAGATTGCTGAGGTTTGAGGGCGCGTATTTAGGTTGTCTATGTTAATACCCAGAGTCAAAAGGTTACTATTTTAAATGTTAAAGTCTTTGTCAATTTTTACTTTATTACTGCACACTGCTAGGCTTGCTGCAAAGCCACTGAACTCATTTAAGAAATCAGAGAGTGCCCTGACGGTCTATAAACATTCATTAACGAAAATGCATTCTTATTTGTGCCCAGATTGGTTATATTAAAAAAAAGAATCTCAAAAGAGGTGAAGGTGTCATAGTGTTTCTGGTTAATCTCTAAGGTATTTCTGTAGATCACACATACTCCACCTCCTCTGCCTGATAATCTTAATTTATGTACATAGTTATAACTCACAGGGGTGGCTTTGTTTAATAGTCGGATTGAATCCAAGTTTCTGTGAGACACAGAACATTACATTTCTGGTTGCTTATAATTTTATTTCCTTCAGAATTGAGCAATCTGATATAAGTAAACCAAACTTCAGCCATGCTACTGCTACAGTTTGAGCAAGGTTTGAATACTAAGCATTTTGTATGATTGTATTTAACATGGAGCACAGACACAGTCTCAATTCTGTTGGATCTAGATGACTCAAGGCGACTTGCAGAGGGTTTAGCCTGTATGTCTGCGGCATTATACTGCCCTGCTGTTTAAGCTAAAAGGATATGGGCTATACAGCAGGAGAGAAAGGCGACGCCATCCTGGGTGGGGTGAATACCATACATACCTAGAAGACCTGGCTTGCCCTTAAACTTTTGCCAATTGTCTATAAAGCCCACTTAATTTTCCCAACATCACTTAAACATCTAGCAATTTAGCACCTTAAGCCTGCTGTGTAATCAATTGCCTTGTTTTAAAACATTGTGCTGCAACACCTGTACATTGTCTGGACCAGTCTCCACTGAGGTTACGGATATAAACTGTAGGTATTATATTGTCACATTATGTTGTGTTTTGATTTTTCCTTCTCTTATAAGTTATCGTGATCCACTACACCGGAATAATAATAGCAGCGAAGGCCTTCAACAGTTGCAGCTTTAGTACACTAGGTGGCAATGTTTGACTTACTCAGGGCTTAATAAATAAAGTCCAGCCATTTCCTCATAACAGTATCAGATTAGGCACCAGTATAAAGTTAGTTCAACTGTATTATCTTATTATCATTTTAGTCCTATTTTTGGTATGTCAGTTTTAATGGTGTTGCAAGATAGTATTTACATAGTATGGCTGCCATTGGTCAAATTATATGTTCTGTTGATTTTGTAAGGGAAAAGGAGAACACATCATCTACATAGAACTTACTTGTGTGCCCTGTGCAAAACGCAATAACATAATCTACATTTTACCTTTATTCCCAGTATATTAAATGTAGGAAATAATTAGAATTTGTGCACATCAGTTTGTAAACAAATGTCATATTCCAGTGTTCCCCATATATTGTATAAAAATCATAAAATGTAATTTTTGTTAAAAATATATATACTTATTTATTTTGTGTAATATCTTGATTACAATTTAATATATTACTGCAATTTTCTTTAGGATCAATAAATTATCTTATTATTAAACTGAATCGATCTTTTGTTTTCTACAAAATGTGCATTAATTTTCAACATCAGCTAACTTTGACTTGTGTGTGCATATTTGGTTTTCCAGGCAGTAGCCCCCTTGCAGCGGTCTCTAGAGATCCGTGAGACAGCTCTAGACCCAGACCACCCCAGTGTGGCTCAGTCTCTACACCAGTTGGCTGGGGTTTATGTCCACTGGAGGAAGTTTGGAAATGCTGAGCAGCTGTACAAACAGGCTCTAGAGATCAGTGAGAATGCTTACGGTGCAGAGCACTGCAGTGTAGCAAGAGAACTAGAATCCCTCTCGCTTCTCTACCAGAAACAAAACAAGTATGTCAGATGTTTATAACCTTGTTTATTTAAAATCTTAATTTTGAGATACTAATGAATGATTTAACTGAGGTTTTATTTTCTTAGGTATGAACAGGCCGAGAAGCTGCGAAAGAGGTCTGTCAAAATCAGACAGAAGATGGCTCGGCAAAAAGGCCACATGGTGAGAAGAGTGATTCAATTTGTATTAGTGATGTATCAATACGCTGTTTATGTGTTTTTCAAAATCCAAAATTAACACTTGGTTGTAGCCAGTACTGATTCCGGTGTCCAATCATTTTACATAGTCCCTTGCAATGCTTAATCCTTTGGATTTCAATACTATTCGGAAGGAAGATGAATGATACAGAGACAAAAATAAATAATTAATCATTTAGCTTAATATGTGCAATAATGGGGAAGAAGCTGGTTTGGAACCGGCTAGTTCTGAACTCCCTCCCACTGTGAAAACAAATAGCGGGCTGTAGAATTTTACTGGTCTTTCTTTAGGCAACGACTGGTGTATAAATGCGGGAGCCTTGGGATCTGAATAAAACTGGGACGACCTCATTAAAATGGAGCACACCTACAGGCTCTGTTAAAAGACTCATTGTGTACTTTGGCTCTTAAAACGAATTAAAAAGTATTACATTTCATATATATTGTGTAGCAATAATGTTCTTGCTTTGTGATGTACTTTTAAATACATTAAACACTTCTGATGTCTGGTTCTTATCCCCACCGCTGTGAACAGCTCTGGTGGAACATCTCTAGATCCACCAGAATGTGTCATCTCTGTTTCCCATTTTTGAATAAAATGGTTTGAATGGGGCATGTCTTGGAGATATGTATATGATACATCATTGGTTAGCTTCTCCATTAAACATTAATATGTTTACGGCCAGCATGAACAGCTGGAAAGTGACTTTACAGTGCGTATTTTCTCATGCTAAATGTTTATCACATTCAGCCTCACTGCTAAAGTTTGGATGGGAGCTCCATGATAGTTGGCACTTGGAGAGATAGGGTCAATCAAAACCTGTAAAAATGAAGCATAATAATGGCTTAGTGATGGCCAGGAGATACACAGAATTTTGACTTTCACTCTGACAGACTATGCTCTCTAATATCCTCTAAATGGATGTAATTCCAGTTACCAGTTAGCTTGAATCAAGCTGTTGTGTGTGGAGTGTTCGGGCTGCTAAGCCACCAGCTTAGCTAAAATGCTACACTCTCAAATACCACACAACAGTTTCAGTTTTGACTACGGCATAAGACACCTGGCTTAGTAATAGTTTTTAGCCTCTACACTGATTTCATTAGAGCAAAAGTTAGTCAGAATCAAAACTGTACCTGTACTGTTATGTTAAACTAGTACAGCTACAGATACAAACACCAGGGGACAAGTTTAAGTTTGCGTTTCTGTCTCTTAATTTCCATTTGCTCAGCTTTACTCCATCAGCTTTTAATTCTTGTCTAAACTTGTGTTAATGCTTTAGTTAGCCAAAATCATACATACAAAACAGAGCTGTTTTTATGCTAGGTAGTGCAGGTAATGCTTCAAATCCTTTGTTTAGCAGGACTGTTTAAAATTACATAAAACAGAAAAAAAATTATATAATCTGAGAACGGTATTGTTTTTTACCTTGTGTTTTTGACTTGATAAGTGAAGTGGTCTTTGTCTTTTCACATTCACTGGAATCAAATGTTCTTCATATACATTTGATTATGTCTGCTTTTTTACAGTATGGTTTTACTCTGCTGCGACGGCGAACACTGCAGTTGGAAGAGCTGACTCTTGACAAAGACTCAGCTGACTGCGCCAAAACCCTCAATGAGCTGGGAGTACTCTACTACCTCCAAAACAACCTAGAGTGAATAAAATTTTTTTTTAATCTCTTATTCACACACTGCTTCTCTGCACACACCAGTTTATGTGTATTTACATATTAATTAAATCCTAAACTTGTTTCCATCATAAATGCATCTTCTAGAACAACAACTTCTTCCAGAACAACTGCTTTAGGGTAGATTATAAAAACCAGAGAGCACGCTTTATTTGTTTATATCTAAACAGCAATTAAGTGCATGATCTTCATTTTTCAGCATCAGGAAAAAATAGAAAACATATATTTAATGTACATCCTCAGTAACTACGCTCATCATCAAGAATAGTTGCACCCAGAAGCAATCGACTGACAGAAATGAAACTTTTTGGGCAGGTTTGATATTGTCAAACCTGTAATTGCAGACAGTGATGCCCTTCATGAGTCTTCCTGTTGCACAATGCAGGACTGCATTAACACAGAATGTTCCGATGACTGCACTTAACACCACATTACCATCACCAAAGACTGCAGTGGTGTCATGCCAGATCAGGCTTAGATGTTCTTACTACCCAAGTAACCCTAAACACATTCATTGCAGGAGAACTATCTATCTGAATAAAGATGAAAAAATAAACAACACAAGGTAGTGATTGTGGGAACAGCATTCGGATAAAAATTTCTTTCCATGTTATATGTCAGCAAATAACAGTAACATTTGACAAATAGGAGTTAATGTGCTGAATGGGCTTGAATAATTTCACCAAATGAAACCACAAAACTGCAAGTCTGTATGGTTGAACTGTGTTGTAATGTGGCTTTACTATGTTGTGGTTTGTGGATTGTTCAGTGCAGCAAAGGTGTTTTTGACACGCTCTCTGGAGATGCGGCAGCGTGTGCTGGGCATGGATCACCCTGATTGTGCCCAGTCTCTGAACAATCTGGCTGCCCTGCACTGCGAGAGGAGAGATTATGAGCATGCTGAGCAGCTGTATGAGAGAGCGCTGGACATCCGCAAACGAGCACTCGCTCCTGACCACCCCTCGCTGGCTTACACCCTCAAACATCTTGCTATGCTTTACAAACGCAGGGTAAGAAATAGTGCTCTTTTTTTAAACCATACTATGATTTTACAGCAGAGGTGTGCAGTAAGAAAGCATATTCAACCCATCTCCTTTTTTATTACTTGCAAATGAGTAATTACTGACCACTGGGCATGTTTGGTTAAGGATGACCTAACTATAGAATTATATACACGGGGCATTTTTTTTATACAAGGGTCCAAGCACCTGTGTGTCAGTGGAGGGCCATTTTGAAGAAGATAAATTATGGCCAATCAGAATTTTCACATTTGTTGTGGTTGTTGACGATTAGTCTCCACAGAAGATGCTTTGTAAAACGTGTACAGAATGACAATTTTAATAAATGGCCCATTTTGGTTCTGAACTTACAGTAGTGCAATAAATGTTGTGTATTTCTGAATGAATATGACTTTATACATAATCGGTTTTTCACACAAAGGCAAAAAAGGGTAAAAAGCAAACCTAATTAAACAAATGTGAAAAAATGATATATAGTAATATTTATGTTTGTGGAAAATGAATGCAAATATGTATAAACTTCAGATGGGCAGTAATGTTCTTTTTTGAGAGCAGTGACTTTCTTTTTGCAACCAATTTATACAGTAAAAAGAACATTTTACAAGGCTCACAAACTTATATTCACCAGAGTAGAATGTCCTGTAAGTCCAAACAGGTGGAGGTGTTAGTCTCAATAATACCAATCAGTTGTCAATGGAATACCACAGGCATGGTTGCTAACCATGTGTATATATTTATGGCCATTATGTACCCATTTTCTAATGGCTACCTTAAATATGATGAAGCACCATATTACCAGGTAGCAGCCATTTTATGAACTCAACATTTGAATTAAATGTTCTTCATTCGCATTCCCAGTCACACAGTTTAAACCTAACACAACACCTTTGGGATGTAGCAGAAAAGAAGATGCACAGCATGAACCTGGAAAATCAGCAGACTTTGCATTTCGCTGTCAGTCCAACATGGAACAGAGTGTTTCTGACATATTGTCAAATCCATGACACTGAAATGTTTTGAAAACACCAGTTTGTTTGTTTTTTCAACTTCTATAAGTATCTATGACTAGTGATCCCTTAGTGATCAGGTGAAGTGTTACTATACATACAGTGTTCACAGTGTTGTAAGCAAAGGTTTTAATGGATCTGTCTGAATAATTTTGAGATATGTAAACACACACACAGTGTTGTTGATTTTCTGAAAGTGAACCCACTCATGCACTCCATGTTTTAACAAAACAGAAACAGGAGAGAAAAAAGCCAGTTTCAGATTTCCTTTTGGTTAATGAGGTTAAGGCTATATGTGACCATGTTTAGCTAGATCAGTCAAATTGAAAAGGAAGTACTAAAGATAGTATTTCTTTTGTGTGTGTTTTTAGGGGAAGCTGGAGAAAGCAATGCCTCTGTATGAGCTGGCTCTAGAGATCAGAGAGAAGAGCTTTGGGCCAAAACACCCCAGTGTGGCTACAGCATTGGTTAACCTAGCTGTACTGTACTGCCAACTGGTAAGACAATAAACCACAACCAACACCATATCAGGCACCATTTCTCTATCTAATTCACTCCTATGAAAATATAGAGAGATTCTAAGGAACATTTTTTTTCTAGTTAAAATTAGTACTAAAAATACATTAATGTTCAGTATTCAATTTTCTTTGTACCAATCATATAAGCACATTATGACCTTGGTTGGTGCTCTGTTTTTAAAATACACAGGGTGCTAAAATTAAATAAAGCATAGATTGTAAACAGTAGCACAAAATAAAATAGCCGATAATAAAAAAAAAGAGGGAATGGGTAATATACATAGTTTTTTTTGGGGGGGGTGGTTTACTACTAGGCCTTTGGTGAAAATCAGTAGCATAATGAGTGCATAGTTGAAGACTCTGCCTATTAAAAAACTGGAAATGTCCTGTATGACTTAGTGGTTTAAGTAACGGTTTCTCAAAGCAGCTATACAGAAAAGCAGTTTGTATAAAAGAAAAAGAGTTCATGTACTGACATAGGAAAGGGAAACCAGGTCCAAGCCCCCGTGAGCAAGACAGAGGCTACTGTGGTGAGGATAAAACAGGATAAAAATGAAAAATGTGCCAAAAAAAAAAAGATTAATCATTTGGTTAAAGACAAAATTTCCCTTGTTGTGTCTTTTACAATATAGATTTTCTCAATTTCATAAAGAGTACCAAAATTAAAGTAAAGTAAAATGTTTGTTGGTGGCAATTAGTAGAAATGAAGTAGATTACGTTAAGCTCAGTATGTAAAACACTATAATATTTCTTTAATGTTTATCTTTGTCTGTGTGTTATTTTTTTATATTGCTGTGTATTGCAGAAGAAGCACAGTGAGGCTTTACCGTTATATGAGCAAGCTCTCAAAGTGTATGAGGACAGCCTTGGCCGACTGCACCCTCGTGTAGGAGAGACACTTAAAAATCTGGCAGTTCTCAGGTGTGCATTGTGTCATCTGATCTTACCCATTACTTTTAGTAGTAGAGACTGTTAAGAAGAGCTTAATTAGCTAGATTTTATGCGGAGTATGAGGAGTCACTAAATCTCATTTTCTTTCTTTTTCTCTTTCCTCAATTCATGTGCCTGTCCTGAAGTTATGAGGAAGGGGATTTTGAGAAGGCTGCTGAACTGTACAAACGAGCCATGGAGATAAAAGAGGCAGAGCCATCTCTGGTTTGTGGGAAAGCCCCCTCCCATCACTCCTCTAGCGGTGACACTTTAAACCAACAGAGCCCTGCCCTGCTACCTCGCACATCTAGGTGATTTCTGTTTTATATAACTGCTTCATACAGAGTAAAAATAATAATTTGCAATGTAGGCCTCCCTGTACACCATATTTCATTGTTTTTTAACTATCACTTCTGGTACAAACTTAAATACAGTCTGAGAGTCCAACCTGGTATGGCATCATGTTTCAAGTCCAAACCTGCAAAAAATATCTTAGCAAAATGGCAGGTAAAAATAGCAAGGAGTGAAACTGAATTGGTAGAAATGTGGACGACTAGAGTACAATCGAGTACAACCAACTAGCACATTTGTAGTTGGTCTCTGTGACCCGCCCTGTGTAAAGTAATTCTAAGTAATCTAAGTCTAATCAAGTTTTGCAAGAGACGCCGAAGGAAAGAAGAAGTGCCTGGCTCATTCTTACTCTGAGAGAAAGAAGTATGAATGTAAGGTTAACCTTGGTTTGAAAACATAGCTGGCCAGTACCTCAGTGCACTTGGTCTTATAATTTCACTCACTTTTATACAGACCAACAAGTTTTAGTCCTGCCCAAAATATCATGTTTTTTTCCCCCCACTAATTCCAAAGATTTTACTTTTTGATTGAGCAACAAAATGAAATAAACAGATTAACATTTATATTCCCTAATTATTCTTGCTTTTTAAAAAGTGGTGATATTTTTTTACTGCATGATGGTTCAGCTGCTTTACTGTAATATCTCTACTGTAATTTACAGGTCTAGGCTTTATATAGTTTGTATTCACGTTCTTGCTTGCACCCATATATTATAAAGGCAAGCTGCATTTCTGATTTGTGCCCTTTAAACACTGTCAGTGACCCTGTTTTATACAAAAACTGTGTAAATATATGTGCATACATATTTGAATTTAAAGTTTTTGAGCTACATTTTTCTAATAAACATTATTGACTAAATTATTTGCTATGTTTTAAATGTATTAATTTAAGAGTTACATTTTTGTAACATTTCACATCATGGAGATCATACATATGGTAAATGAATACTGGCCCCAAATATTGGTTGTCTGTATGCTTAATTACTAATAATAAGTATTGGTATCTGCCCTGAAAAAACTCCCGGTCAAACCCAAATATATTGTAAAGCTACTAAAAAAAGAATGAAATGGCTGAAAAATGACTTTAACACTAGATGCGAACCATGTTTTCCTTAACTTTAATGCTCTATAATCTGCAACAAACACAAAAGCAAGTTTTCTTTTGATTGATTTTGATGTGAGTATTGCCAAGATTGCCTTATAGACACTATGATAGACTGCTACTACAGTGTAGTTAAACAAATTCAGTGTCTTCAGTTGCCTTCAGAAACAGGAATTAATTCTGCTTTCTTAAACTCCCACAACATTGTCACACTCTAATCATGTGATACACCTCCTCTTCTCTTTTCTTAAGGGGTTTGTAGAATAAGAACTGCCACTGTACGGCAGAAGAGAAGACAGAGATTTATTTATTCCTTAAATTAGTTTCATCCAGCTAGGAGAAGGAAAAAAATGTAATGTATTATGAAAACATGTTTGCCATCACAAACTTTGTCCATATGAAGTTAATGGCATGAAAGCATACAGGATGTAACTTTACTTAAGAACCTAGGTTTGTTTAGCAAGCAGTTTGGTAGACTGCTAACAGGCAGGCAGGTGAATATTGATCCAGTAATATTCATAGCTAGGCAAGAGACTGACGGGATGAACGAGACTATTAATAGTAAGGTCTGTTATCATGTGAGGTTAGTAACACATCTTACACATATTACAAAGGTATGCCTGCAAAAGAAGAGAGAGCTAGACTGGCTTGCCCGGAGTCCCAACCTGTCCCAGTAAAGAAAACTGACAGCTGATCGGGAACGTCGTTAAGTCTTTTAGAAGTAAAGATGATTAGTGGTTCACCACTCTGGTAAAGAATATACAGGCAAATTCAAAAATAATGTTTTCAGTGTAAAAAAAAAAAAGAAGGCAAAAATAGATATAAACCAGATCTAATCTACAAAGCTAATGTAACACACATGAGCCGGCCAATCAAGGCCATCTGGATGCATGAGCACCCTGAACTCCCAGGGTGGTAGCTCTCTAGGACAAGGATCCGGATCAGCACCCCTGGACAGAAGCAGTGTAAAAGTGTCAGTCATCCAGGCTAATCTATCCTGCCATACCAGTGACATCTTTTTAAGCAAAGGTCTTGCTTACTTCAGCAAGAAAATGCCAATCCCAGAGAAAGACTTCTTTATATATCTTGACTAACCAGTGGGTCACCATGGTTTTTATCATTAATGTCTCTGTCTGGTCTGTGGTGTTAAACAATGTTGATGTTGAGATGAGCAGCAGCGCGCTCGCATACCTCAAGATCTGGTTGTGGGAGTACGGCTGGTCCTGTGGGCAACTTTTTTATTAGCTAATCAGTAATTGTAACAGAATAACAGACATTTCTGTGATCAGCAAACATTAGCTGCTTTGAACAGAGCTTATGTCTAATTCTTAGTGAACCGCAGCAGAACTTTCAAGCACACTCACCCTCCACTGTCAGCTGTAAACCCTCAAAGGATCCATATTATGAAAAACCAAATTTCCCCCACTTTGTCTCAAGTAAAGTGCAAACATTGGTAACGTTTCTACATTTACCATTCACAGCAACCAGCTCATTTACATACGTCCCAACACCCATGCAGAAGTTCTATTATACAAGTTCTAAGTTCTACAATTAAAGAATGCACAGTAACAAAACTAAAAAAAGTTTGAAAATGATCGTGTAAAAAAATTGTGGCCAAGTTTGGTAGATTAAACCACGCAAATGTTATAGAACTTATATATTATGTCATTTTTATTAATATTTTAATTTTGCATTCCACAAGCTTCAATTATGTGTTTTTTGCTGAAGTCCAGTTCATAAGAAGTGGCAAAAATGAATTCATTTAGGTCCTTTGTGCAAATAAACTACTTAAGTTGGGTAGGGAGTTCCATTACAAGTATGAAGAACACCAACTCTGAACCGTCTGCTAACCATTCCATGATCGGGAAACAAACTGCTCCTGCAGACCCGATCTTAATACAAGTATGTATTTTTATATAGAAAGCTAAAGAGGACAGATTAATGTGTCATCTTCTACATCTTTCTCATCTGAGCCATCAGCTCCTCTAGACTCTGGTCAGTCTCCTCTACAGTCTGTCCCGAGGTCCCTTCTCCTTCCTGGTGGAATCAAAAAGCAACAGAATACATTAATGTTACATTTAAAATATAAGTTTATGCTATAACATTGCCAACTTTGATCAGGTCAATACTGTTAGGTTTTTTCATAATGCATTTACATATGTGTATCTAAAGCTTAAAACGTTTACATAAACACCTGCTCATAGTCATTAGCATGTAGCCATGAAGCCAGTTTTACAAAAGGAGGAAGCCTAAACAGTTTTAAGAGAAAACAAAATTATCCATTTTGAACCAATCATTAATAAGATTCCAGCCTTCAAAAGCCATTCCTCATGCTAACGCCATTAAAAGATGAGCTGTGGCAGTTACAGCCAATGTCTGCTCAGCAAGCTACAATATGACAAGTCAGATGTCGTCATACAGAAAGAATTCAAGTTGCATTTTGTTGTCATGCATGCTGACCGGCTTGGCTGTTTACTAGCTCAGGAGGATAGCTTGAGCCAAAGATGAGAGTCCCACACCAAAAAGTGAAATGGCAATGCTGGCTGAAGTAATGTTACTGTGTACCTTCTCAGGTATAGTGTATGCTACAGTAATGCCCTCTGGTAAATCTGGTTTTGGTCCTGATGCAGCCTGAAGTTCTGCCTCCGTCACCTCAGACACCAGCTCTATACCTATCAGGGCACAGCGGGAGCATGTTAGCCACATAAACAGCATTTACAAGGTAATACTTTCTTCTGTAGACTATATTCTGTTAAAACTCTATTACACAATTTCTCCATTACACAATTTAAATTTCATTAATATAAATTTGATTTTTTTTTTTTTTTTTAAAGTAAGGTAATTTTTTTTTCCTTTTTTTTTTAAATTCCCCTCCATTAAATATTCTAACAGCCTACAATGGAAACAAAATTTCCACCAAGTTTGCATTAAAACCCATATTCATCAAGCATATCAAATCTGTGCATTTTCTGTGTTAAGTTTGATTGTCTCTACACTTGGGACTTGATTAAATAATTAATTATTATATTATTTTATTATTAAATTAGACCACACTGATTGTGGGCACACTTACCCCATTCATTATCTTCATGCACTACTTCCTCCTCCTCCGGCACTGTTTCCTGTTTTGGGTTCTCTGTTTCTTTTGTCTGTTTAAAACCCCAACACAGGCATTGTAACTACAGTATCAACATGTCATTTATTTTATACACTCACATGCCAAAAGTCATGAGATTGTAACAGTATGTAACAGTAACAGTACAGCAGTATGTAACTTGATTTTAAGATGGTGCAACTGCAGGGGATAGTTTGGGAATGGCCACACAAGTGGCGAGACATTATCTTGTGAGGGATGTTGAACACTGG
Organism: Prochilodus magdalenae; assembly: GCA_024036415.1. Classification (NCBI taxonomy): domain Eukaryota; kingdom Metazoa; phylum Chordata; class Actinopteri; order Characiformes; family Prochilodontidae; genus Prochilodus; species Prochilodus magdalenae. The sequence continues at coordinate 70,820 of JAMWET010005933.1, read as the reverse complement.
TCAGCACCCTCAAAGCAAGATGATGTGAATTATCGAAGTTTGAATTAGTCATAACAAGCATTGAAGCCTGTCTCATGTGTTTATGGCATGTTAGTGTACGTCTGTATGCAATCATATGTTTTGGCAATATGTCACATGCTAATAATGTTAAAAAGATGCAACAGGTGAAGGTCACCTTGTATTCTTCCTGTTGTCTCCTGCAGTGTTTGTCATCGCACTGTGGGTTTGCTTTCATGGCCATGGTAGGGAAGAAATCCTGCATGGCATTGTAGCCCAGGTAATAGCTGACTATTCCAAAGCCCAGTAGATACCTACAATATAGCATTAGTAGATTAAAGCATATCAACTCCAGGGGAACATGTGAATTTTAGAATTCAAATTAGAGCTGCTGTTACTGATGTAAAACTAGGTCAACACATATCTTAAGAGCGACAAACTGCGATTTTAAATATGCTGTCATCATGCTCCATGCTGTTTATCACAGCGCCACCGGATGTTATTTGTGCAATAACAACACAAGCAGCACACATGTACTTCTGCTCAAAATAAGCACTTATAGCTTAATAAATTCAAAAGTAAAGGTGTAAATGAGTAGACGAAACATTTCACAATTTCTTTAACAGAAAACAAATGCCTTCTTCTTTATTTACCTTAACATAATTTATTTAATTTGTTTATTTAGATTTATTCATGAGTTTTTAAGATTTAATTAATCGATTTTAGATGAAAATAAAAACACAAGGTATGAAAATCCTAAACATATTCATCGTCCACTTTGACATAATAACTTCTTTTCTTTATCAGGACGGGCTCATTAGGCTACTGTATTTATCTTGAAACATAATAAATAAATCTTAAATTAAAACAAACAAGCATAAGTTGTTTGTGTGTTTCTGAGTTGAGACAGGGTTTATTGGCCTCCATCTCTAGAAGACATGTTGAGAAGGCTTAGAAGTTTTAGAAACCTTAATTACTAAAGACAAATATCTAGTTTCCCAAATTGCATTATGAGTAATAAATCCCAAATTTTTAAACATCTAAAGTATCTAAAGTACATGTACAGGGCTAGATATACTCCAATGCCTATATTTCATTTTTACCCAGATTTTCTGCATGCCATAAAATGACAACTGACGATCTGCATCTATGGGTTTATACATTTTCTGAGATTATAAGGCAAATGGTCTGAGATAAATTGTCCCCAGGTTCTGGCTATGATAAGCTTTGTTGTTATTTGTCTGGACCAACCCAGTTGTTTTATTGCAATGTCTAAGGTGAGACAATGGCGCTTACTTTAAGACATTTTGCACGAGGATCCCAGCAACAACACCCATGGTGGTAGGTAGGCTGGCAGCACAAACTCCATCCTTTTTTAACGTTTTCTCGTCAATGTTGGCTGCTACTACAAGGGGAGGGGCACACTGCAATACAAAATTGTTTGATGTGAAAATTGTCAAGCTTACCAGCACTGGGAAAATTATAAAACGATTAGTCCCTCCCACTGTTTTCATAAAGCACAGGTTACTCAATCCTGCAGCCAGTTGCACCAATTGAATGTAAGTTTGATTGTGAGTTGTAACATTAGTTAAGCTATTGCTGGGGTCTGTGACCTTTTCTATCTCTGATATACGGTGAACCATATTACTTGGATTAACCAGTTCAGTTTTGGTAGCTTGTTAACTTTGTTGTCCAAAGTGTGCAATCATCAAACTTGCGTTCAGCTGGTGAAACTGTTTTGCTGTGTTGTCCTGTTGTGTTTTTCTACACAATTTGAAAAGTGGCAGCTGCCCTGTACATTGTGTGAACAAATTAGTGATAATCAGACCAATAGAAACTCACTCCTGGGAACCCTACATTCTAGAAGTTTCTGTTTTTGCCTCAATCTAAAACACTAATAAACTAATTGAATAATATAGTTATAAATAATATAAATATAAATAATCAAATTAGGCAAAATCCTAGGTGAGTACTGGTGTGGGTTTAATGGACATACAGCAAAGCAGGCCGTTTCCCCCGGAATGATGAGTTGTATATGTCCAGACACTGCATTTTCACTGACTCCAGATTCCATCCAGACTTGACCCAGTTCATTACAAGCCTAGACAAAGAATAAAACAGAATGTCTGAATGTTTGAAATGGTTGGCATATGCAGAAAAGCCAGGTATGGAAACTCTATTCCAGATTAGAGACTACTGCCTTAGACTAGGGGTGGAAAAGATCAACAAGATCAAGTGGCTACAAATTTTCATTCCAATCAATCAAAAGTTTAGGTTGTGTCACACACCTGATGCTGCTTATGGTGGCAGAATTTTTCATAATGGCCATATACTGCCAAAATGTAAACACAGTATAACACTCAAAGATGTGATGAGGCATACAGTCAAAAAGAGTTTCACTTCAGGTGAAGCTGGAGCAGGTAAAAAACACTGCATGCCACGTAACAATAAAGTTAATCAGGAAATATGGCCTTGCTTGTATGTATTCTCTACTGTAAACAGGCCAGGGCTTAACCTGCTAATGTTTTATGTTAACTGTCAAAGTGTTCAATGTATTAACAGGATAAACTGAGGAAATACCCACTGTGTTTATAGCCATTCGAGCCTCGAAATTGTCAACACAACTCAACACCAAGTCGACAGCCTTTCCCTCCTCGAGTCCACCATTACTGAAAATATCCACAGTCACAGATGAAGAGTAAATGTAAGACAGAGGGTAAGGAATGCAGGGAAAAAACTGAAAACAAATCAATAGTCACAGCCTAGTCCTTGAGATCTACCTTCCTGTCAAGCATTGTACCAACAGAAACTAGCACCCCCTCTCTGGTTAAATACATCTGATGAAATTATTGACTTCATTAGTGTGAGACAGGGGAGAAACCAACATGTAGCAGGTTCGAACAGAAAAATAATCTCAGGGAGGGGGGCTTACCACTTAAAACGTACCTGTGGTGGATCTAGATACACACCTGATGCGGTTCATAAAATGTGTAAAGTTGTCCATGGTTGTGATGTTGTAATTGTGTGTCTCAAATACAACATCTGGATTGATGTTCCTGCAGGTTAAATTGAAGTAGTCAGGTAAATAATGTACATGTTATAAAACATTTCCTTTGTTTCTACAGGAACTGTGTGTCAGATGATTATTGTTTGAAAACAGCAACAAAAGTAATATTGTTTTAAACCAAGAGCCTGAAGCAGGTTTAATTTGTGTGTGTGTGTATTGCTTGTTTACTTCTCTCACCTTAGAGTATGTTCGGCTGCTTCCACTTTGCTGAGCCCTGCTTGATGTGGCTGAAAGAAGAGGCGGTTCATGTTGGCCAGCTCCACTTTGTCGTAGTCAAACAGCAGCAACTGAAGAAGACCAGCAAAAAGAGCAAATCCAATTATTACAGCCGAGCATAATCAAGCCTCTTTACTGAGTAGAATCATTGACTATACTTACAATGTAACATCTCTCTTATATGTGTTACTTGGTAAGGACTTTTAAGCCCTATTCATTTGGAGGTGTTTGAGAACTTAAACAATGCTAGCCTATATGCCAGTTAGCCCCAAACTGTGTTACTGCTGTGAAGTGGGGCCTCTTGCGCATAATGCTGATGCAAATGTTGGCGCAATTATGTTTTTATTAGAGGTATTTGCAGTAATTTATAATAATTTCATTAAATTTATCGTCCAGCCTTAAAATGGACTAAAAGTAACCCTCTGGGGTTAGCACTACTTATCTGTATAAACTTACTAAAGCAAATATAGGTTAATGTGGTAAGGATAATTAAATTTAAATATGTCCTACAAACTAAAGCGTCCGTTGCCCCAAAAGTTCTACCTCCTACTGTAATTTCAGCAACATTTTTGGGACGCAACAGCTTTTGTTGGATAGACACCACTGTACCTTGCTGGTATTAAGAATGGAAAGATGGAAAAGTTAAAAGTGACAGTGCACCAGTGAGTGGACAATTTTAATATTTATTGATTTTAAATATAGATATAGAACTATAGAAGTCATTCGCTAGAAGTTAAACAAAGAAAAGGAACAGCACAGATGAGCAGCCAATGCTCTGTAATTCGTTGGGGAGGTAGATATAATAGAGGAAACCTCCACTGTAGTGCTTGGGTGTGCAGAAAGAAGTGGATAGAGGAAAGCTGTATTACCTTACCAATACCACACCTTGTCAACATTTCTGCAGTGACGCTGCCCACTCCTCCGACTCCCACTACAGCAACGGCAAAAGAGCGAATTTTCTACATTCGGGCACAAGAACACAGTGACTAACACGTTTTAAACATCGAACTTAGTCCTGAATAGATTTATATACCTTAAAGCCCAAAACACACCTCATAGTTGTCCACTATGCCCATTCGCTTCAAAGCCATCAGTCGACTGCAAGACAACGTTTACGTCAAACAGCACACATTATTCAGCATGCTAGAAAACGTATCAGGTAGCTAATGTCATCATATGAGACCATAAATATGGAAAAGGATGCCTTCATTATCATGGAGCAAAATTTTGTGTCTTCAACTACCTGTACGGGTTTGAGTCCACCACTTCGGAGCTCATTTTCTCAATCTTCTCTCTCCTATGCATTTGCTCGTCACTGCTTCGTCTTTGCTTGCACTTAACTAGTTCATTTTCCAACTCGCGAATCCGAAGCTTTAGTTCTTCAACGGAAGCCATTGCTCCCAAAAACGAATGACAGTTGATACGACGCTGAAAGCGACAAAAAAGGAGAGACAACGGCAAACAGACTTTTCTGTGCTGAATGTACACGTCTACAGCTCCGCAATACACTGACACATAGTGTCACACTGTAACTTGTCCGAGTAGAAACCAAGACGCTGCTTGTTAGTGCCTACACAAGTCAGCTTCAATTAAACCCATCTTACCCAGGATTAATTTTATCTACAAATTCAAGTGTAATGGTTTATTATAAGATTATATGACAAAACCAAAGGAAAACGTAAAAAGTACGCGGACCATGAATATTTACAGTTAACATTATTAAATATCGTGACGGCTGGGAGTCTCCATTAGGGAGACTCTTAAAGGGTCGGGATGCATTATGTGACTGTGTGTGCATTACGTGTGCTGTAGCGGCTAAAATATTACGTTATAAAAAGGCGGAAACACTCATGACCTAAGCCGAAACCGAGAGGGACGGGAAAGGACACACTTGAACTAGGTATGTATTAAGTACGTTAGTTATAATGTATGAAATACGCTTGTTTGACTGAAGCTTAGTCAAGCTAATAGGTCACAAAGTTAAATCAACTACAATAAGATCCTGCCATTAAGATTTTCAGTGAACTGCGGAGTTTCCAACCTCCAAAAGTTTTACTCCAAAGTAATGCTCACTGTTTACATGTCACTTGTAATATTTGCATATATGTTGAATTTTTGCGTTCTGGTCTAATGTTAAAGTTATTTTGTCCTGATTTAAATATAGGTTGCGAAATATGCAGTCATTTATAAAGTCATTACCCTGGGCAGCAGTGCAGCAGGTGTGAGAACAGGAGCAAGTCGTCAGAAAGTGTCTGAACCAGCTAAAACGTTGTCTTTTCAAACTTTTACTTTGTAACCACTTTTATATATAGAATGATGTATTTTTCTAGATGTCTTTCCACCTTTCAGATCAACCAAATCTGTCACAATTATGTTATGAGAAAAGGTCACTTCACCAGAGCGACTGTTTTTACCAGCTAAAAGAAAAGAGATTGTAGTACACTTATACAAGTATCAGCTAACTAAAATTATGTAATGGATTATTTGACATGAACAATAGTTACATAAACATGTAACTATTAATAGTTACAACACCCACATGATTACATGTTTAGTAAACATGTAACAGTTGTTACATGTTTACATACATTAATTACACAGTGTTAATGTATTACATCATGTTTACTAATACGTTACTCCATCTTAGTTAGTCAATACTTAATGTTAAGTATTACTGAGATTGAGTAAACGTCCTTAGAGCTTTAATTGCAGTGTGATTCTTCTACACCCGACATACAACGTCCGCCTTGTACGTGTGTTTAAACTGTAATCAGTGTTTTTGTCATGTTTTATTGCTGTACGTCACTACAATGACATCAGTTCAGGCATGCTGCACATGTGAAAGCACTACTTCATGTTAGGCAGCTACTAAAAACAGTTAGCCTGTAAAGCTAGCTTTCTCCTACCCTCATTTGGAAATGTAGTAATACTTACAAAGGCCTGTGTGCTGTAACACACAGAGCTCTCCAGCTGTATTTGTTTAGCACATAAGTAATTTAACACTACTAAACTTTGTTCAAGGCCAGTACAGTTACATGCCACTTATATTCTCACTCACATTTGGTTGAGGACAACATACTCTCGATCACTCCCCTCAAACAGAAACCGCTCCACTCAAACCACATTTTAGTCCTAACCCACTCTCTCTGGCTCTCTGTCGAATCATGTAGAAAACGCGGAAGTGTGCTTCTGGTGGCATCAACAAAGTAGTGTCCTTATTCCTACAGTGGAAAAGGCCACCAGGGCTCTCTAGAAAGCGGACACAAATTTGACACAGACGCAACTAACTGTTTCACATCAAAGATCAGATCAGGAAGTCAGATCACCATAAATCAGCAAAAATTGGATTGTCCTCATAGAATTATAGGGCATTATGGCCCTCCCCACCCAAATATAACTTTATTGTAGTCTTCAGGAAATGGAAGATAGTGATGTTCAGTATCTGATCTTTGAAGCATTGTGGGCCCTTGAGACAGCTCCACCGTATAGCCTGACATTTACTTTCCAACGAGCCCAAAAAGGCTCCTCACCTATTGTCTTCTCTTAGGCATCCATGTTGTTAATGTATCAATCATGTGGTCAGCCACTATTTGACATCAAGCTTCAAGTGTCACCGCAGACCAGTAAAGTCGATAAGTCTGAGCAACCCAAACTCTCCATCCTTGATTAGGAAACATTATCTTTATCAAGGACTATTCAGATTGTAAATATAATTACACTTCTATGTTAAAACATTTAAAAACAACTCCTCCCAGTGGGGCCGGAAGAGGGAAGAAGACAGATAAGGACTGAATCTCATGTTAAATCAGAGGTTTATTTATTTCCACTATTAAACAGCAAAGCATAGAGGGAACTATTGTTTCATAAACACACACAGACGTGATGATAATGATGAGAAAGCTATGATTTATGAGGGGAGGGGAGTGTGTAGAGGAGTCACAGCGGAATTCCTTTCTTGGCCGTGTGTTTATACTTGGCTGTAACCTCATTATAGTCAGCTGGAATATCCATTTCAATTGACAGCTGCAGAAGACTGAAGAGCCTTCTGTCAAAATATTTCCACTTTGGGAAAGCCTTCCTTAGAGGGCACAATGTATGGGAACCCGACCTTCATCCCAGACAAAACCTGGATTCGCCACTAAAGACGATAATGTTCCAGTACATAGCAGTACAACGTACAACCTTTAACATTAAACACCTAAACTTGCAGTGAATGTGGAAAATATGTACCTGATGTGTCAGAAAAAAATCTGTAATAAAAAGCAGAGCATTTATTGTCTGGTCCTCTTTGCTTTCTTTTTCTGTGTGGAGGTGTATCTACAAACTACAAAACTGTCTTTCTAACACAAACCCTAATCTGAATAAACCATAGTGAACGTCCTTATACATTATCACATAAACTCATTAAAACCTGTCAGACACTTTCAATGAACTGGAAAACGAGTGAACGAACTGTTAATCGTGAGAACGAATTAGGAACTCGTGCGCACGAACCGCAAAACGTTTGTTTGAATTAATTTTTATTTTTTCCCGTGTCTCTTTCGGGGTTTCGTGTTTTCTAAAAAGACTAAAGCACTTTTTATATAACCTGCTAAACTAAGACGGAAGCTACTACTTGTTTAGGGGAATTAACTCTACATACGTCGCGGAAGCGGTTGAATTTGGTCAGTAAATGTAGGTTTCCGTGACAGACCCTGGTCTCCTGACTGTCACCGTGGGCCTTTTCCCTCCTTCCTTCGGCTGTGCCTGTTCTTAGGAGCGGCATGGATCATCAGGCGTGTGGGTGGGACTTTTAGTTTCCTGTGGCTGAAACCAATGCGTGTCTATTTTCACACCGTATCGGCACATTCTTAGCTCTTTTATGTTTCCAAGAAAACATGGATTTCAACGTTAAACGATTCGCAGCGGACGCCGGAACATTTCTTAGTCGGGCGGTGCAGGTAAAGTTTGACGTTAAAGGACTACTGAGAAGTGTCAGTAATGCGACTTTGTGTTCAGCTGCAATGTGAGTTACTGTGTTTGACGACTGCCATCATACTGGGAGGGGTGCGACTAGCTGGCTAGTCAGCTATTTAGAACTAAATTGCCTATAAAAACGGCAGCAGTATTGTTAATTGTTATCGTAAATTAATCCACAAACGCAAACGAGCTAGCTTAATCAGCGTGAAGTCTTTTGACATACCAGCGTTTGATTTGAACAAAATCGTGTTTGGTGTTTTGAGACAATAGTAAACTTTTGGGTCTTGAATTTAAGGAACAAAATGACTAAGAATGAAACACACAACATCCTTGTTAAGCGGTCTATAACTGAACAGCCACTGTCTACGCTAGCTGAGCTAGCTAGCTAACAAACAAAAGTTTCGGCCAGAGTTCAGCACATCCGCTGTAGAGCTCGGTACAGTTAGGTTGATATCGGATGTTCGGCGGATATTCGCTTTTCGCGCCTCCTACCACTCACAGACAACATCCTAAATTCCCTAAAAGTCGTGGTAAACCAAGGAACAAACTACAGCCATTATATTTCGTCAAAGTTCTGGATCTGGAGTACGTTTAATGAAATAACCTGAATAGCTGTAGCAGGCGCTAAAGCCGGCAAGGGGCCGTCTCTGAAGTGCGTGTACTGTTTCAAAACGTACAAGATCCATTGACATGAGACTTGAAACGTACTGAAATACACATAATGATAATCTGTTCCTTTTACGCAGCAGTATAAAAAAAAAATGCAAACATGCATTGTAAACACTTAAACCTGCCCTATAACTTTACGGAGACACAACACATGAGCCTACTGCAAAATAAAATCATTTGTAATTTATTAAAACCCATCTTCTAAATAAACATTTGTACTATGAGACATCCATAGGTCAAACAGATCTTATATTGCTTGTAGTATATAGAGACTACAGAGAGTGACGAACATACTACAACCTTTACTTTGGTAAAATGCTAAAGGACTGTACATCAGAGACTGTGGTCAGCAGCACAGCAGCACCACAGGGGACTGTACTTTCCCCTTTCTTCTTCACACTGTACACCTCAGACTTCAAGTACAACTCTGAGATGTGCCACATGCAGATGTTCTTGGACAATACTGCTATTGTGGCGTGTATAAGTGGAGGGCAGGAGGCGAAGTACAGAAACCTGGGGACTTTGTGACATGGTGCCACAGGAACAACCTGCTACTGAACAATTCTAAGACGAAAGAGATGGTGGTAGACTTTTGCAGGGCCAGACCATTCACACAACCAGTCTCTATTGAGGGTGTTAAATTAGAGAGGGTTAAGACCTACAGGTATCTGGGACTGCACCTGGATGATAGGTTGAACTGGTCAGCCAACACAGACAGGAAGGGGCAGAGACAACTTTCTGAGGAGGCTGGGGTTCTTTAACATCTGTAGGAAGCTCCTGCAGATGTTCTATCAGACTGTGGTGTCCAGCTGTCTCTTTTATGCTGTGGTGTGCTGGGGAGGAAGCATCAAAAAGAGAGACAAGATGCTACTGGACAAGCTGGTCAGCCGAGCAGGGTCAGTTGTTGGTGCGGAACTGAATTCTGTGGACACTGCACGAAACACTGTTCATTATGAATGATGATGGGCACCCACTGCACACCATCATTATAGACAAAAGGAGCAAGTTCAGTGGCAGGCTGCTGTCACAGGTATGCTCAACAGACAGACTCAGAGATCCTTTGTCCCGAGAGCCGTCTGGCTCTACAACTTCTCCCAGTGGGGCCGGAAGTGGGAAGAGGACAGATGAGGACTAAATCTCATGTTAAATCAGAGGTTTCTTTATTTGGGCTGTTAAACTTTACTGTATATCCTGTACAGCTGCACTCATGAACACTCTAGACACATTACTTAAATACCAATATGCACACGTTTATCATCTTTTTCAGCATTGTCATTATCTGCTGATATCTGCGTCCCCCTTGTACATCTTTTTTAAATCTTTTTTCCAAAGTTATATTTGTATTTTTGGAGATAGACTTTCTTGCCTCCTTGTAATAAGTGAGATATATTTATCTATAGTGAAGTGTACTATTTATATTTTATAGTTTAATAGTTAATAATATTTGCTGAGCCGGTACCTACCTATTTAAGTTAATTCTGTACGACCCCTCTTGTTTAGTTTTATTGTGCTGTATTGTAAAACTGCTATCTAAATATACCATGTTTGAATTGTAATAAATTTTTATGTTTAATACGTTTAATGAAAAAATCCTCAAATGTGACTCATCTGTATGATATACAGATGAATGTATCAAAACTTCTTTCTTTGTTTAAGTTCATCTTAACTTCAAGCTTGTAACAGTAGAATTTTCCTTGATGCAATATAGAACCCTTTTCAAAAAATTCTATATGGAACCAGCTATACCACATTTACCACATGATTTCGAGGAACCCTTTAATGCTAAAAAAAATCCTTTCAATCATGTACATGGTTTTTTGATGGTTAATGGTTACATATAGAACTAATTTATGTATTAACCATTTATTTTAGGGCATTGCCTCCTTCTGTGTATAAATAAGGTCCTGTCTGAATTAAATCATTGTAAATTTTTTTTTAATTTTAAATTAGGCAAAAGTGTACCTTGTTTTACACTAATTCTTCCAAATACAGTGACATTAACTTTTTATATTAACATTTTGCTCCTCTTGTGTTTGTGTTACATATAAAAATTGTGTTTTACATATAAAAATTAATTAAATTTCAACCATGCTATAATTTACCAAACTAAATGTTGTAGGTCTCTGTATACCACATGTGATTTTACATCTGTTCGTCAAATTAATGTCTCATAGTAGTAATTTAATGCTTTTAAAAATGAACTTTAAAACCATCCACAGTATTTCTTACCAAACTAAATGTAGTAGTCTGTTAGTCAGATGGATATCTGTACACTACAAGTGAACTTAAATCTGTATGTCATGTGGATGTCGCACAGTAGTAATTCAGTCCATATAAAAATGAACCAGAAATCAACTGTTGTATTTCTTACCAAACTAAAGGTTATAGTATGTTTGTAAGATGTGTTTTAATAAATTACAGATGATTTTATTTTGCAGTAGGCTTATGTGTTGTGTCTCAGTAAAGTTATGGCAGGTTTTGGTTCAGTGTTTACAATGTGTGTTTGCATTTCTTCTTACAGCTGTGTAAAAGGAACAGATTTTCACATTATCTGTGTATTTCAGTATGTTTAAAGTCTTTATCACACCCACTTTAGAGGCGGTCCCTTGCAGTCTTCAGCGCCTGCTGCAGCGATCCTGGCTATTTTCCTCAAATGTACTCGTGACAGCAAAGATCGGGAACTTTGCTGAAATATAATGGTTGTAGTTTATTCCCTGGTTATCACGACTTAGAAGATACATTTTTTTAGAGATTTTAGGATGTTGTCTGTGAGCGGTAGGAGGCGTGAAAGGTGAATATCCCCCGAATATCCAATCAATCTAACTTTACTGAGCTCTGCTGTAGCTGTACCAGTGCTACTGAACATAGCCTACACTATTTTTTTATATTCCTCGACAGTTTGACCTGACCTCTGACAGAATTAGCTGATAAACAGTTAATTATCATTAGCTGTCTTAGAAGCATAACAACCTTTCATGGAACAGTAACGATCTTTTGAACTGGTTCTGAAAAACCTGGTTACTCTATTAGTGAGTAAAAAACTTGTTTACTGGTTTGTATGTGAAAGACATATGGAAGATAATTTTTCAGTTAATTCTGACCCTTGATTTATTGAAATAAACAATCGGTTATGAAAATCTGACTAGAACGTTTCTTTTCTGACACCTATAATGACACCACATCACAGCGGTGAAGTTGGTTTCATAGTCTGATTTCTTTCTTCAGTGGCTTTCGAACAGCTCATGCTAAAGAGCTAAGACTTACAAATTGATGTTGCTGACATCCAGGACAAGCAGTTTGTTTACGTCAAACTTTGTTTATGTCTGAAAGGTTTGGTTTTTAAAAACCACGAAACATAGATTTATACAGGTATCCATGAACGCCATATTTATTTAACCCTTGTTGGTCTGTAGTAAAATGTTTTTGTAAATTAATTTCAATAGTTTTTAAACATTCAGTTATATCGCTTGAAAACAAGGTGTGCTGAATCAAGTAGCACCTACTTATTTACTAAAACATTCACTACAGGCTAACAGGGGTTAATGATGGTATTAAAGCAGGTGTGGTGTGTTGTCTAATTGCTGCTTGATACAGTACATCTTGTTTTTAAGCAACATCAAACGTTCAAAAGCCATTGAAATTAATTTACAAAAACCTTCTCTACAGACCAGCAAAGGTTAAATATGCAAGTATAAGAGGTGTAGTATGATGTCTATGTGCTACTTGATTCAGTACAACTTGTTTTGAAGGGGTATAATTATACATTCATAAGCTATTAAAAAACCTTTCACTGCAGACAACAAGGAGTTAATAGTACCAATATAACAGGTGTAGTGTGTTTTCTGGGTACAACTTTTTGAAGTGGTTTTGGAGTGATATTCTAATAAGTTGAAAAGTTAAATAAATCCTGGAAGATATTTTGTTAACTTTTTTGAGCAAATGTAATCAAGGCACCCAAACGTTTGTTCCCAAACAGCTTTGCCGTGTACTTCAAATAATTCAGTCGAGCGAGCTTTGTAATGACAGGTTACATCAGGGAGTGCTTTTTTGTTAGCAGATCAATAATTACAGCTTTTTTTTTCTGAAAAACTCTGATTTTATGGTTCTTCGTTTGCGATTTGCTAAAAGCCTGCTGTGGCTCAGTTCCAGTACAATGAAGGGTTAGGTGCTTTTCCCAGGTGATCCTCACCTGCGTGTTTCCTGTTGAGTGTATGTATAAATCTATGGTTTTCAAAAGGCTGCTGCTTGTCCTGGATGTCAGCAACAATAATTAGCTAGCTGTAGTTCTTTAGCATAAGTCATTCAAAAGCTAGTGATGAAAGAAATCTGTATATGCCAATATGAAACCAACTTTATTGTGTGACTGTGAACAGATGTATATACAGCAAAAACAGTGCCTCTGTGCTTAACCTGGCATAGAGCTATGCTTCTATACAATTATCAACTAGGCATGGTTCAGTTTTGACACATTTAGCTGGTTTTATGCTAATTTGGGGGTCTGATATCAATTTAACACTCATTTTAATGCTGTCCAAAAAGATAATCATGCTAATTTACAGTTATTAAATGTAAATGTAACTGTAACTGAAATACTAGTACTGCTAGAATTGTTTTTACATGGGCTTTTGAAGTGATGTAATTTTACCATAGGATATGAACCATTCTTAATGAACTAATCTTAAAAATCTCCTTTACAAATGACACAGATGAGTGGCTTCTTGTTTTTACACGTTGTTGTCCAAAACAGTTTAATACCAAAACGTTTTGTAATGAGCGTGTTTACATGCATTTAATAAACTGATCATAATAAATAAGTCTTCCAATATGTCTTCGCTATGTTTATAGTGCAGTATGATGTACACAAGTCCCAGCTAGCTGTGTCTCTAGGTTTTGTTCCCAGATAATTGTTGCCATTAGAGATGGAAGAATGGTAAACATATTTTTGCCTTAAATACACTCTGATTTCAAAGACTAAATACTGTTTTCTTTAAGACTGTCTGCAAAGACTGTCAGTAGTAAAGGCGTTTGCTACTGACTGATGAACTATGCAGGGATTAAATTAAAATAAACACCATCCATACCAGAACAAGTTCACCTTTAGTTTTTCATGATTTATTAGCAGCGAGAAGACAGTGAAGAGAGCATGGCTATTGGTAGCATTAGAAATGATGTTCTGTTTGTTTACAACTGTAAGAAATGACTCTGGGGCTAAATTGGCATTGGGTATTTTGAATGTAAAGGGAACTTTGCTGTAGTTCAGAAAGAAAAGGTTGCTCTTTAAAAATGTTTGTTTGTGGCTCAGTTTATCCACAGGACAATAAAATAAAACCAAATGACAGTCATTGTGAAGCAGCACTGAGGGACTAACTGCCTCAGTAGCAGGCAAGTCTATCAATTCAATAACAGAATTCAATTCTGTGTGCATATTTACCTCTGAATATCATCTAAGCAAGCGCAGTAGGGGCTTGCCTCCATCTATTTTTCACTTTCTGGCCTTTATGTAGATTTTACACATTATCACATGACAGCAAAAAATCTATTTAAACGAGCAGAAGGTAAAAATGCACTTGAATTTGTTCATATGCATTCTGTAGCAACCCATTGTGGTCCACTACACCTATTTTTGAACCTATACACAGTCGCATGGTTACAACCCCGACACGTCCCCTTAAGTGGAGACACAGTTATCTGGGACAACAATAATTTTATTTACCTCAGATAATTGCAATTATCATTGTTTTTTTTGTTTTTTTTGTACTTGCACACAGAGGATTTTTCTTCCATATTTAACCTACCCATGAAACACACACAAGGGGGCAGTGATCACACTTGCACAGAGTGGTGGGCAACCCTATCTGCAGGGCCACAGTAGTTGGAGTTTAGGTGCCTTGCTCAAGGGTACTTCAGTTGTGTCCTGTTGGTTTCGGGAATCAAACCGGTGATCATCCGGTCACAAACCCCCTAACCTTTCAGTTCATGACTGCCCTGAAACATTTTCATTTTCACTCTACCATCCATCCATTCACTGGCCAGGGACAGCCTTACTTAACTTCATATATGACTATAGCCAATATGTCCACAGACCCATAGAGACAATGTTTGAGTGGCTAGCAAAACAAATCAGTAAAAGTAATTTGCAATGCAGGCAAATGTATATGTTTGGGTTTATGTGTGTGTATATATATATATATATATATATATAGATAGATAGATAGATAGATATTTTTTTTTACAGTTTTGTTTCTATTCCTGTAGTTTACAGAAGAAAAACTAGGCCAGGCTGAGAAAACTGAGTTGGATGCACATTTGGAAAATCTTCTCACCAGAGCAGAATGCACCAAGCACTGGACAGAGAAGATTTTGAAGCAGACCGAAGTGTTACTGCAGCCAAATCCAAGTAAGACCATGACACACATATTTGTGGCCTCCAATTGTTTACAGGCAGAGTATGATACTTACAAAAAGCTAACTTATAACTTATATAACATATGTTTCAAATCTGTCAGCTGATTTCATTTTCTCATATAGGGAGCAGGGCCATAGGTTGGTCTTGCTAATTGGGAGAATAATTAATGTTGTATGCTTTAACTACATTTACCACTACTACTCACACTTTCTCTGTAATAGCCTCGTTCTTTTTCTTCCTCATATTATTATTATCATTTTCCATTCATTCATTCATTCAGTCAGTCATCATCTAAGTCGCTTATCCTGTTGGGTCGTGCTGGAACATATACCAAAGCTCATACCTTTGGCAGGACCTCAGTCCATCACACGTCAGACGCACATAAATACGTTCACAAACATACACTCACACCATGGAACAATTCATTAACTCCTGCTTTTATTTGGACTATGGAAAGAAACATAGGCATGTGACAGAAACCCACACAAACACAGCGAGAACATGGAAACTCCACACAGAATGGCTGTCTGCTTACACAGTAAGCCGAAGGAAGATCTATGGCCATAAAACTATAAATACTAAATCAGAAAATTGAGACAAAATTAAATAAAATTATCACTATAGTTTTATAGTTTTATCCCTGTTTGTTTATTTACATAATATGCAACGCTTACTTCTGTGGTTTTTTGGTTATTTCCTAGGTTTTACACTCATTTAACTTTCAGTAATTTTCAACTCATAATTTGTTTAATCAAAAAAAGAGCCTGAAACATAATAATCATCATATGCGCAAGCAGTATGGTTGCCAAAAGCTAAAGTCTTCTCAAATCTAACAAAAATATCTAAGAAGTGTATAACTTGAAAATTCTTCATCAAACTAAAAATGTAATTATGTGAATAACAAAGCATTTTAAAGGAACCCTGTCTCTTCATAGAAATAAGATCAGGTGGGTTTTAAAAAATGTTGTTTACAAAGACGTTACTTACAGTGCTCACAGAGCCTGAGTTTCTACAACTATGATTAGGTGCCCAATACAAAAGCAGAAAAGGTTAATACATCAGAATACATATGCATCACTTTAGTCATGTTGAATTGCAACACAGTGATTCTGTATCATGTTTATTGACAGGGCTGTGGAATTTGTGATTGTTGGATGTACCACTGACCTTATAGGCAAGTCTGTTTACTTGGCGTCCATCTTTGTATGGCCTCTGGGCAGTTGTTTACAGCCATACAAGATCAGTGTCCTCTCTTTTTTAAAGGGTAGAGCTAGTGTCACAGTATTGTCAAGCTTTCCACACATAATGTAAGCTGGAGGTTTTTCTTCTTAAAGAGTGGGACTTTCTTTGTGAACAGAAGCTATGTTGATCATTATGGCCTTTCCCTTTTTAACAATGATTGGCCTCCTCGTTTATTATGTGTCTGGGTATATGCAATAGACATTATAGTAAATAGACTTGGGTAAGTTACATAATTTTGTATTTTAAATGTTGATAGAAGAAGTCATCAGCCAAGTATAATGTAATGCATGGGATTAAATTAGTTCTCACAGTTTGTCACTGCATCCACAAATACAACTATAGCATGCAAAGGAAAAACATATTAACAGGATCCTGAAAGGCCACTGCCTTACTGGGCCCACAGCTAATTATATATATCTAAAATTTGTAATTCCCCCTTCCTACACAAGATTATAGGCACTGCGAATTTTCACTTTGTTGAAAACAGGGACACCTCTGTGTTGTTTGAGTGCCATGGGAACTAATGATAATAGATAAGGTTTTGTTATAAAATTGAGACCACAACAATCAATACAAGGTCTAAGGCCGCTGTCCTTTTTTTTTCACAAAGAAGAACCTGGCGTCCGCAGGTGATGTGGAGTTACGAATATAACCTTGAGACAGAGCATCCTGTATATACTCCTTCATGGCATTTTTCTCCTTGTGTATGCACGTAAACGTGACAGGGTTATCTGATTATCAATTAATTCAATGGAACAATCATACTCCCTATGAGGCGGTAATTTGGATGTGTTAGGTGTTTAAAATACCTTGGCTAAATCAGAATATTCCAGAGTAATTGACACAAGAGTTTGAACTTCAGGACTCTCAGTAGAAGTAGAACAGACAGAAGCATAGGGTAATGAATTATACAATTATACAAACAGAAAGGAGACCATAACAAACTCTCCCTCTCAGCCCATGAGATAAAGGGATCATGTGTTTTTAACCAGGGGAGACCCAAAATGATGGTGTATTCAGAGGAGTCGAGGATAAAGAACTTAATCTCTTCTGAGTAGATAGTGTTAACGTTCATTTGTTAGTGCTACAGTCAGAGACCTCCATGCAATCGACGAAGCCTTTCATCTGGGGAAAGATGGGATGCGTCACATTGTATAGGTACTAGGTCTCTGACAACACTTGGAGGGCTGCACATGTTTGAGGGGTTGGCATGGGAACAGACTGTGGCATCTGAGTGGTGTGCTGGAATGAGGTCCGACAGGAAACAGAGGTTGATCCTTCCTTTGGCTGATCTAACCGATTGGTAGGGTGATAAGTTCAGCCAGATCCATCATATTTGCAGGCTACTTAAGAATGTCCAGATTTAAACCATTGAGATAAACAGTCAATAAAGCAGGCTCATTTCAGCCACTACTGGGCAACCATGATGAGGAACTTAGAGGAACAATCCACTACATCTCAGTTCTCTTGTCACAACCGATCTAATCACTCTTCAGAGGATCTCCCTTCATTAGGATGGTCGAACATCGCCTTAAAGTCACTGATGAAGTGATCATAAATGTCCTGTTCATACACAGACCAAACCGCAATAGCCTAGTCCAAAGCTTTACCAGTGAGCCGGGAGATAACAGAAATATGAGCTTACCCGAGCTTGCAGGAGAGTTCGAAAAATAGATGGAACACTGCAAAAAACTCTCTACACTGATTGAGAGATCCATCAAACTTATCCAGTTTACTAACTTGAAATGCTCTGGCCACCGCAACTGGAGGAGTGACCAATGCATTCTCAGCACCAAATGGTACAGACAGTTGAGATAATAGGGAGGAAATCTCCCTAAGGTTAGAGGATATCTGAGACTGTTGAGATGGGAACCAGAGATGGGAAAAACCAGAAGATCAGAACAGGAAATCACAAGGATAGAATGCTCTGTGTGCTGCGAGTTTGGCAATACAGGAAATTCAGGAAATGAGAGTGGTAAAGCAGGGGTATATGAGCAAACAGAGCTAATGACGAACAGGTGTATGTAATCAATACTCCTGGAATGATGAAAGGGGAAAATGGGACATGATTGGGTGGTGACTGACATGTGACTGTGACATCATTGAGTGGTGGATTCTGGGAGTTAGAGTTTAGGAGATCGGAGGCAGAGGTGAAACGTATGACAATTAAAATACACACATTACATGTTTGAAAGTAAAACTAGAACTGTGTCTGTTTGGCTTCTTGTTTGTCTCCCCTCTAGTTTAATAGAATTTGTGCACCAGCTGTAACTCCAGATGTGCAAGCTTTTGCTCCATTTAGGCCGATTAAGTTCAACGCTATAGTTTATGCACTCATTAACATTAGATGTTTTCTATTGAGATACAAAGCATTAGCCAGCTCTGTGGTTAACCTAATTTGACATTTAACAGTGTTATAAACTGCTGTAATAAATGTTTTTAAAGTGACAGCCAGGGAATGATAAGGTGGGACAGTTGTTTGTGTACTGAATAGAACTGCCAAATTGTTTCATGAACAAATCATAAATAAGTAATGTATTTCATGTGACAATTATCAACTTGCCATGAATTCAGATGATCTCCATCATGGGATACTGTGCTCGACTTGGGTCAGCTGATTGTTGTGGTTTGTGGTGCTCCAAACACATGTGTTGCCAGCAGGGAAGTTGCAGAGTGCCTTCTGATGGACAAACTTCTCAATAACACTCGTTACGTAAACTATGAGTTTTGAAATTTGCATGTAATGTGATCATGTGTAATTATTAAATGTATGACCTTTCTATGAAGTTTATAAAAACAAAGAGTTTTAATGTTTATCATGTTTTGTAACAACACTACAAGATTTTTCTTTCCAGCTTCTATGTGTTATATTCCAGTTGCAGTTATGTGTAAAATATAAACAAAAACAGCTCTGTTTATCGCAATATTCATTTTTGGGACCAGGACAACGAAATGATAAATATTGATTCTATAAACCTCTTTCCTAAAGTTTCCTAAAGAATTCCTAAAGTTCCAGAAGCTACATGAAGTCTACTCAGCACTTAATGTATTTCAGATGTTCTGGAAAATAGAAACCTTTTCAAACCATCTTGGTCCTGACCACAAAAGCAAAATTTATGGGGACCAGTAGCCATTTTTGGTACATTTTAGACATTTATTTACATAGTGTGATAAGATGTGGCTAATGTTGCGTTCACATGATTGCGGTAGATGGACAATGGCAAACCAGTTATTCCATATTGCATGCCATAACGGAAAATTCTCCCACCACAAGCCAAATTGTCATTGTTAAAATCCAAAATGAACCCATAAATAAAGACAAAAATAAAAGAGTGCAGAGCATCATCTTCCTTTCTAATAGAAATAAGCAGTCTACTGATAAAGCTCTCCTCTATAATCGTGTTTTTTTGCATGGTTTTATTTAGTCACAATTTTCTTCTTAAAAACAGCTGCTTTTTCTTGGTGAATTTGGAGGATCTTGGAGGATCTGTTTTTAAGGGAAAATAGATAGAAAAAAAGAAATATCAATTTAGTCTTTATAATGGAACTTGCAAACTGGCGCACCCTCTCTGCCACCAGGCTACAAGCCACTCCTCTATATCCTCTATATGTGCCTAGTTATTAATTCCATTATGCTGTTCATTGGTTCTTTAAGCCTTATTTCCAGAACAATGACATGCTTGCTTCTATTAATGAACTGTATTGTTTGGCAGAAGAATTGCTTTTTTGCAGTTATTATTAATAAAAATTGGCATTTATTTTGAGGATTGGTTTGTGGTATTTCATCACTGTTTGTATCAAAACAGTACTTCAGGAGTGACTGTGTCTAGGTTGACCCTTAATCATGGTAAAATCATGCACATATAGCCTGTCTTAATTTTATCCCTTTCATCAGCCTAGCTGAGACATTTTGTTTTGATTTAGAAATGATGTTAAGTGTCTCTCACTTTTTTTCTCTTTCAATTTGCTTTGCAGATGTCCGCATAGAAGAATTTTTATATGAGAAGTTGGACAAAAAAGTCCCCACGCGGATGAATAACCATGAGCTCCTGGGTCAAGCCATGATTGAGTCTGGAAATGAATTTGGGCCTGGGGCAGCCTATGGTTAGCTTCTAATTATAAAACAGTAGAAATATAAAATTATTTTGTTACTTTAATAATGTACCTATAATGCTAATCAAGATGCCAATTTTAAGCTAACCTGAACTGTATGTTCATAAATGCCAAAATATGTGGACACCCGATTATATGAGCTCTATGAATGTGTGGTACATGCCATCGCAAAACCATGGACATAAATGGAATTGCTCCCTGCAAACCACTGGAGTTCCTCCATGCCAAACCATGTCTTTATGGACTTTCTTTAGGCTCAGGTGCCCAGCTCTGCTTAAAAACAGAAAGGGCACCAAACTGATGACACAAAGCCAAAATTATATAACACCACACCCTGTAAGTCAGCACCAGATTTGAATGGTGTCCACATATGTTTGCCTTATAATGATGCATTGGCATCATCCATTCCCATACCATTGCACATCTGTTTAAGAAAGAAGAAAGAAGTCTGTCAAAAAGTCAAATTTGCACACTCCAAATGCTGTCAATGTGTTTGGTTCATTTTTTTTCTGCATAAAGCTTCTTGGTGGGGTATAAGCTTCCATAATTTTCATTAGACTTGTAGCTCAAAACTAAATTTCCATACATGTATTTGCTGATCGGCTACTTTTAAGATAAAGACAGTTATGTAAATCATACAGTTAAGCTCTTAAGTGAAAAAAATGTCTGTGCTTCTGTAGGAAATGCTCTGATAAAGTGCGGAGAGACCGAGAAGCAGATTGGAGGAGCTGAAAGAGAGTTTATCCAGAGCTCAGCTATAAATTTTCTCACACCATTCAAGAACTTCCTGGAAGGTGACTTCAAGACTATATTGGTAAGTTCAAACCCATGGTAAGTCTTATTTGTAAAAACTGCAAGCTGAACTAAAACTGTGAAGTCAAGTCAGCTCTTTTTAGTACAATTTTCAACATCTCCCTGCAAAGCTCACAGCTTCACTCTGTATGTGCATGCAAGATCTGCATATTTTCAGTGTTACAAGATGAGGAGTACATTTCTAATACAGACTACTTGTTTTCTTTTTCGTGAAAAAAGAGTTACACAAAAAACAAGTTGTTGTTCTGCAAGGATAACAATTCCCTAGCCTTCTTTTAACACAGTACCCCATAAAAGGCATATGGCTTATATAACCAAGTAAGGTTTCTTTGAAATATAAAAGTGCAAACAAGTAAGAATGCAATGAAAAGAAAAAACAACTAAAAATAATATTTGGAATTAATTGAGAAAATCCATTCATTGTGCATTTAGAAATAAATGTTATCTCTGTAGGATGTGCATCTGCCTCAAAAAGTCCAGCTCGCTTTGGTGGTGACTTCTGGACAGTGTCAACTAGGTCATGTTCAGCACTGAGAACTGTTAGTTAGTCTGGATCTTCATTAACTTCTTAACCAGCTTCTTAACCAGCAACCAGAGATTGAGCAAGCTGGCTTTCTTGCTTGTGTGGACGACTGAGGCATAGAAAAAGCGTAGATCTGTATTTAGTTACAACTCTAGATGTAAGCTTGTGCAACAACAAATAGGATTGTTTACTGCTAGAGCAGAGAAAGTCGGCACGGTGCAGTGCAGAGAGGGAAAACCGCAAATGAAGACACACTGCAGGAAAACTCCTGCAGTGTTGTTTCACAGCAGTGGTCAATAGTAACAACACAACAGTTTTTACAAGCTGAACATCAGTGGCACATTTGACCTCCTAACTAAGCTACACTAAGCTTGTTAGCTTGATTAAAATTATGTTGTTGCAGACCACTGAACAATTTCCACATTACAAGGCTGAAATCTGATATTTTTAAATTAATGTGACATTGATCTGAAAACATTCAGAGCTGTGTGAACACATGATTCCTATCTTTTGAGATCAAATCCGATATGTATCTGATTCCTGACCATGGGGATTTACTGGAATGGTAGAATTTAAATGTATGTTTTTTGGGTGTTTTTTTTGTCATAGTTTGGCATAAATGCGGCAGCAGGGCCTAACACAAAGTAAGTGGCATGAAACGACATTCACTCTGAACGTGGTGTCTCGCACGGAAGCTGCTTTCACACCACTTGTTAGGTTGGGTCTGAAAAACACACCTACTTCTCTCCTTTTGGTCACGCTAAGACTTGACCAAAGCATGTCACACAGAACCTTAAAAACATCTGAACTTTGTAGTGCTATGCATATGCTATGGAGGACTCCAACCCCCAGCTACAGTTAACCGAGTGTCCATTCTTTAACTCAAAATACTTGCATTCATTTGAAAATACTTGGAAATGAAAACTGGTTGCAATGTACTTTACTAGCTTTTACATTCCTGGTTTATGCGTAGAAAATACATTCACAGGTTGGAGTTAGCTAGTGTTCATCATGTATGAAAACTTAAAATCCAGCTGTGTTAGAGCACTATGGTTTTAAAAATTCTCCTTATATTGCCACATTTTAAAAATGTTTATTCTAAGAATATAGCAACTTCCTAATGGGTTCCTTTTCAATTAGATCTGCCAGCTAACTTTTCTAGACTTATCTTTAAATTTAAACATTTTTCATTATTGACTGTAGTTAAATGCTTTAGTGAAAAATAGTATGGAAGTAGCAGGCTTTATTGTGAAAAATTCTAGAACTCGTACAAAGCTATGCAGAAATGATTCGGGTAACGAATGACCTGTGCATCAGATCTTCATAGCACTATAAAACATTATTATTTTTTAAAATGTTGTATAGACATGCATTGATACTGCTTCTGGTATTGGGTCTTGGCAAAATACTGTGCTCATTTATCCATACTTGATCTTATAAACATGCACAGTATTAACATCTGTTTCCACCTGATTCCATGTGGCATACTCCTAGTGTATTGAGGTACTCCTTGGTATTGAGGAACTCTACAAATATGTACTTGATCTGGAATCTGTAACGTTGTTTGATTAAAATAATCAAACTTTTTTTTTTCTCTCTTCACAGAAAGAACGAAAGCTGCTACAAAATAAACGACTGGATCTTGATGCTGCTAAGACAAAGCTGAAGAAAGCAAAAATGGCTGAAGCTAGAGCTGCTGTGAGTTCCATGGCTTTTCCCTTCTGTTCACTGATGTCAATAAATTTAGCCAGTAGAATGTAATACTTTGTCTTTGGTACAGTGCTGCCTCTAGGTCAAAGTCTTTTACACAATAAGTCCTCAATTACGATGCAGTACGTTTCAAAAATGGCTCTCTTGTAGCCATGTTGTATCTCTTTTTTGTGGCCTTTTTCACATGGAGTGAAAGAACTGGTCTAAAAGTCTTAAAAATGTCATTATACAGATTTTTTTTTCCAAGTTGCATTTTTCCAATTGTTTAATGTGCTTTATTTGATAATTTAGTATTAGAAATTGTTTAAAATGTTTTAAAGCAACACCATACCTGGTTTCCTTATGATTTTCCACCAAGACATTGTTTGATGATGAGTATTTAGGTTTATATACCATTCAAAAATATTGCGTTCATCAAGAAGCTGGAAACATTGACATATGAGGGTGATAGCTTGGTTTGATAGATTATTAAGGTAGAGTTTGCTGAAATGTACTTACACTCTTTAATGCATTAATTACTGTATGCTGTATGCAAATTTAAAAGGCATGAATTTTATACTGGTAAGGTGACTGAATATTTTTGTTATTTGTAACTTAAACAATAACTCTCTTTTTTAATTATTTATTTTATGGCACTGTATTGCCATACAACAGACCCTAAAATTTACCCAAAAATTATTTCCTGAAAATTTGTTTTCAAATCTGGCCTGATAATGCATACTTTAGAGGGTTGGACAAGCTGTTTAAATTTGATCCTTTGGTCAGAATACTTCATCAGACTTATTGTCAAATAGCAATGCAAGAATCAGCCGACAGGAATGAAATCTGGGTAGGGTAGGGTAGGTTTGACATTGTGGTTAGGTTTGATATCGTGAAGCATGTGAATAGTTGAGGTTTCACACTCGGACGCGCATGTGGCATAAGCAAGGACAAGCCTTATCGCTGTACCTGACTGACCCAACAGCCCTGTTTGCGGACATTCAGGGAGGCAGTGATGCCCTCTATGAGTAATCCTGTTAGTGCAAGCTCCATTAGCAAACAACTGCACGGCACAGGACAACATGCATGCAGATTATTATGAAAACTCTACCAAGTCAGTGTCACCAAAGACTGCAATGGTGTCATGCCATGTGACTGTCATGGAGTGGCTCAGAAAGACAAAGAAGCTGGGGGAACACAATTTAGATAACCCTGGTTATCTAAATCCAGCTGCCAGGAGTGACAGGGAGACATCCCTGACTGCTTTCCCACCATCTGGAGATGTTTTGGGTTTAAGGGGGGGGTGAAACATCAGTGAAAGATAGATCCTAGTTGAAGACACTGCAGCTGTTACTTGAGCACTGGCAGAGGTGTGACAGGTAGAAATGCCTTGCTGCTTTTAACATCAGTCTGTCATTTAAACTACATTTAAACTTGAATACAACAAGACCTATGTAGTTGATGAGATTTCTGGTGTCCCAGGACCACAAATTACAGAAATGTAATTATGGGCCCGCCTTTTCATTTGTAATAATGCTCAACTGTATCAAATGCTTTATAAAAAGGCAGTTTAATTCTTCTTTGTTATCTGTTGTAACAATTGATGAGGTTCTGTGTTTTGCTCCTAAAACCATATTGATGGCTGCACAGGAGAACGTTTGCATAAAGCAGTGCCTTGCTTCAATCATTCACAAGGGCTTCTATGACTTCGGCGAAGCGTGACAGTTGAGATATTGGTCTATAATTGCTAAAATATGATGTCTCCCCTCAGTCTTTAAAAAGGCAGTACATAATTAATATCAATGAAAAGGTGTCCAGGAGAGAAGGGGGTTATACAGTACAGTAATATGGTTTGGGCTTTTTTTGTAAGGGCGGACCTTGTGTCAGAGTGCCACTATCGCTTTCCACCATTCTGGTGGTTCACCAATCTGACAAATCAAAGAAACACCGGGCTTTTCAGGAAAGGGGCTTGTATTTCTGTATTTATTGAGAAAATGATCCAATAATACATATCTGTGAGTGGCAAAAGTACATGAACTTTTGCTTTCAGTTTCTAGTATGATCCCCTTGTGAAAGAATAGTTTCTGGTAACTGTTGATCAGTCCCTCACATGAGCTTGGAGGAATTTTAGCCATTCAAAACAGCTTACATTCTGGGATGTTGGTGGGTTCGTTTCAGGTCCTTCTGCAACATTTTGTAGGATTACTTTATTCCTCTTTTGTAGAATAACTTAATACCAACCATGACACTATCACCACCATGTTTCACAGATGGCATAAGTCCATGCTGGAATGCACTGATGTCCTTTCTCCGGACATAACGACTCTCATTTTAAAATGTTCTAATTTGGTCTTATCTTTCCAGAAATTATTTTTTCAGTAGACTCCCAGCTTGTTCTTTTGGAAAATGCTGTGGGAAACAATGTTGTAACAATGGGTACTAGCTTTCTTCTTGCAACCCTTGTGTGTACATCACTGTTGTTCAGTGTTTTTATGATACTCATGAACATTAGCCACTGTGAGAGAGCCCTTTAGTTGTTTAAAAGTTACCTTGGATTCCTTTGTGACCTCACAGGCTATTACACACCTTGCTCCTTGTGTAATCTTTTTTGGTCGACCACTCCTGTGGAGGGTAACAGTAGTCTTTAATTTCTTCCATTTGTACACAATCTGTTTGATCATTGGTGGAGCCCAAGGTCTTTCTTAATGGCTTTTAACACTTTGTAGCCTGATAATCATCAACAGCTACAGAAACCTCCTTTGTTCATGCCATGATACTGTTCTACAAGCATGTGTTATAAATATTTGACACTGATGGATTCCTGTTCTTACAAAAGGACAGCCATACACACCTGAATGTCATCTCACTGACTGAAATGACCTGACTTTAATTTCACTTTTAAATTATTTGCTTATTCTAGAGGTTTCAATTTTTTATGTAATATTGGATCATTTTGCTGAACAAATAAATGACAGGTATTGTATTTTTGTTTTATTTGTGTAACTTGGTTCTCCTTATCTTAAGGTGTGAAAAACTCTAAAGCACTACCACAGTATGTAATATCAGCCAAAAGATTTTGTGTAAGTATGTGTAATAATGTAAGAGAACACATCATAACTTGGCAAATTGCAGTTTTAAAAATAAACTTGTCAAAAAATAGCACCCTAAACAAAAGTACCACAAAACATAATAAGAGTCCAGTTTGTACTCTGTGGTCTAAGACAATAGTGCCTTTACAACACACACTACACATTTGGTAGAGAAACCAGATTATTTTGTTTGGCAACCAAACCCTGTTAAAAACTTGTTTGTCTTTTTACGTGTCTCCACTGGTTTAATCCATCAACAGTAACTGGAGAAATGGGATTTGCGAATATATTTACCATTGCTTTGTCCTTTTATCTGGATATAAAAATTGTGTTGCACCAAATCTGAAGAAAATTTTGTCAAAACATTTAAAAATGTTTTTAAGCACTGTATCACAGACAGTTCCACCACCTTTTCCAAGAGCTAGCTGAAGTTTTATGACAAATGATTCTGCAGGTATTTCCACATAACTGTGGGGGAATTTGAGGCTCTGGCCAAAAGCTTCAAATAGGTTGCAAGTGAAATCAAGACTCACAGATTAAACTACTTACTGTTTCTAATAATCTCTCTTAGTGTGTTTTGTCTCTGTAGTAAAACATTAACTTCTGAATAAAGACTGAATCCAGCCCTAATATAGTTCTCACTATTATTGTATTTATTCATTTAGCTTGTGAGTGCATTTGCCAACTACATCTTGGAACTATTTGACCTGAGAATGAAAACCAAACTTATACTGATGCCAAATTGGCAGAAAAAGGTCACTATACAGAGGAATTATCTCAGCATAGGTCCTCATTAGCAGTGTATCTTATTTGTGTAGAGAGTGGATTGATTATGTTTTATACAGTTACAAGATACAGCAGGCTTACAAAGAACATATACCATATTCTCCTCTCTCCTCTTTTTCTACTTCTTATTTATTATGTCCATTATGTCAGCTCTGGTTCACATGTTTTGATTGATTACTAAAATAACACAGGGAAAAGTATTCATCAAGCAGTAAATGACTAAAGTTAATGGAGATAAAGCTTAAATTCCAAGCCTCTATGATTGGTCAGGCTATTTATTAATGCATAGATAGATAGATAGATAGATAGATAGATAGATAGATAGATAGATAGATAGATACTTTATTGATCCCAGAGGGAAATTCAAGACAAGAGGGCAATTCAAGAAGCATTCCTTAAACACAAATCTAACAAGCTCTGTTTCAAACACATGATAGCATGTTTAAGACCTCTTGTGAAAAACAGTGTTCATTTGCATATCTATGTTTTTAAAACATGTTTTTTGTCTGTGAAAATTAGTTCGAAGAGGTCTTAAACTCACCACACATTTCACACTGATGCAAGTGTACTGATAAACATTCCCATCACGTGGCAGATATAAGGAAAAATTGGTGGCAACACACAATTTAATAATCAGCTAAGTAAATACTAGTTGTTGTTTTTTGTGTGTGTGTGTAAAAACAGGCTGTTTCTATCAGTCCTCTCTCTAGCAGCAGGTCTGCTTCCTGTGTCTGTTTAGAACGGTCTGAGCTACAAAGCAACTCGTGCATGGAGGCGGGTCTTGTGATTTCTTAACGTTGTCAAATAAAGGGTTAATGAAAGGAGAAAAATTTTATCAGGTTAACAGTTTAGTAACCTGGCACAGACCTAGTTTGAGACATAAGTGCAAATTAGTTTTGCTGAACTAATTCTTCTTTTTGCTTGCTGAAACGCAGCTCTCAATTGACATGCTGTTTGTTCTGCCCTCACTTCACTGTTCTAGAATAGCCTTAGAGCACCTTTCCTCCATTGAGTGCTCATCTCTTACTTGGTGAACTTTCTTCATGTGAAATAGTTGAAGGTTGATCGTCCTTGTCCACTGCCATCTTGTCTTTTGGTCCAGCCAACATAAGGGTGTTATGGTTCCCTTTTTTAAGCTGCTGATTAAGCTTCTTTCAAAACCTTGTTGTGAGTTTGACTGGCAAGCTTGTTTCTAGGTTCCTCTTTTTTGTTTTGCCTTCAAAGCTTTATCTTATTTTCAGTGTTTGCTCAACAGCTCCAAACCATTTCAAAACTAAACGTTTGCCTGTGTTCCACTTTCAAAACAGAAGTAAGCACAGCTTACAGATCTCCTCATGACCAGGACATGCATAACTAGAGGGTAGTCTTGTCTATGAAATTGACAAATTTATGTTGAAATGCTACAGAAAATATTAGTAGAGGGCATCGGTCCACAAGTCATTTGTGCACATCTAATCTTTAACAAAAATCTAAAGAAGAATTCTAACATCGACAGCATTTGGTGTGAGGTGCAAAAGTGTGGAGAGTAACTTTAGGGAAAAACACTTTCAGAGTGTTAGGAGCCCCTCAGGCAGAACCTTCACTTTAAGGCTCCTTAAATAATGCGGATAAAAAAGATTTCCCAAAATTTCTTCAACATTTATTTTCATGTCTTATCTATGCCACTAGTTTCTCGACTCTAAGGAAATCAAATATATTTTGAGTGATACTGAACCTTATGTCCCTTTCGCAGCTGTTGAATATAATGCTTGTAGTTTTTAGGTGAAGTTGTATGTTTGTGTCAGCTCTGTGGATTGGTGGATATTTTGGTGCGAGGCTTGGTGGCAGCACTAAAGAATGTCGCAGCTTTTTTGACACTGCACGGATGTGAGCAGAAGGAGTGACAAAGGTCAGATTCAGACATTTTTGGTTTCTCTGAGCTGAGTGATGTGTTCAAGCGGTCTATCTGTACAGGCACTATTTCTTGCTGGAAGGAAAAGCCTGGTTGAAATTTGTCAGTGCAGCTTTTCCTGTTTGTTTTGTTGTATCAGCAGATGTTGTTTCATGATGGCATAATTTCCGCAGACAGTGAACTGTAAATCCTATAATACCTCTACAGTTTCACCACTGTGCATTTGGCCTTGTTTGTCTCATAACATGTAGTTTATCAAATTGGCAGAATGAACCAGAAATTCTTAGAAGTGTTAGCAATGGAACTATTTTATAATGTATTGTGAGTGTTACATGTCTGTAATATTAACCAATAATAATGTGTGGTGGTTAAAAATGCTTTAGTTATTTTGACTGGAGTTTGAGGGATGCCACTTTCACCTCCTATCAAAACGATGACCAACAACATGACCAAGACCAACAACGACAACAATTAATTAATTAATTAATTTTCGAGTTTTGGTCAAGTTATTGTCCATCTTATTGATTTTTGCTGGACCTGGCCGCCCTGCTGGTCATAGGGAAAAGTACTGAAAGACCTTTGGACTATACAAATAAAAATCGGCATGGTGACCGGCATTAACACATTGGAACACTAGTGGAGTCTGATGTCTTATGATGTGTGTTTTCTCAGGAGCAAAAATGTCTGAAAGGGGCAGTAATGGATAACAAAAATGGTTTGATTAAAAATCTGAGACTTGTAATAAAATCAATAAATTATTATTATAAACTAAAGGGTTGTCATTTGTTTTGTAGAACATAGCGGCATCAAAGAAGTAAAACAAAGAAAGAACTTTGGGAACTAAAGAACATAATTTTTAGTTTGCTTAGTTTAGGTAGAATCATGCTTTAATGTAAATTCTGCAAACCTTAGAATACGTCTCATTTCATTGTAAAGATCTGAATGGAATTTCGGGAAACTAACAACCAGCATAAAATTCATCAATCAGGAATTGTTTTTATATTTGATATCTAACTATGTATACATCTAAGTGAAGTGTCCTGTTATTAAGGACTCCTAGAACTGAAGAACTTGATTTGAATTTTGAGAGGAAACAAAATGTCACACCTCTGGGTTTCCCTGAATCTCCCGAACTCCATGTCCCAGGCTTTACTACCTGATGGCGTCACTGGCACATCTCCGGAACTCATCAATCACACTTCATTCTCTCGTTCCGCTTGGCCTGAGTACTGATTACACACAACTGCTCTTCATTTCCCCATTTCTTTTTAAACCCATTTGTTTCTCACACATTGCGAAGTATTGCCAAACCTAGTTTGCCTTACTGAGTGTTATCTCTTGCCTTCCTTGTTTGCTATTACTGGTTTTGAATTTTCTTTGGTTTTGATTTACTCTTTTGGATTCTCCCCTTGATCTGTTTGCTGAATGTTTTTTTTTTTTACTGTACACTATTATAGATAATCCTATAATACACAATATGCTTGTTGTTTAACTAGTACAATATTGTGCACCCTTGCTGTTTATGTAATCATATTTGTTGTTATATCTCTATATATGTAGTTTAGCACATGATTAAGACATTATTAGTTTGTTGAATTTATGTATTGTGCTTATTTTACTTTCGATCTGACTCTCAGTCTTTCACTCGCTCTTTCTCTTATTCAGGCAGAGCAGGATTTGAAGATGACACAGAGTGAATTTGACAGACAGGCGGAGATAACTAGGCTTCTCCTGGAGGGAGTCAGCAGCACGCATGTATGTATCGCGTCCATTGCCCAGAGGCTCTGCTTTTGTTGTGTGTTTCTTTTTTAAGCACGCTTTTACTTAGTGCCTCTATACATCAAAATCAAAGTAAAGTAGTATTTTATGTCAAAGTGTTGTAGCTCTTGTCCTACAGGCCCACCACCTTCGCTGCTTGAATGACTTTGTGGAGGCTCAGACCACATATTATGCACAGTGTTATCAGTACATGGTTGACCTCCAGAAACAACTCGGAAGGTACTCACTTTTTTACTTTATTTGTTAAATGTGACGTATTATGCTCATTTCCACTGTACACAATTGTATTCTTCAGGTCAAGTACACTAGACTAATATTCTGTATATATGTATTCACCATTTGTTAAGCCCCCCTCTGACTGAGGACTGATTGGTTAGCTTGCCCACTTTGTTCTGATTAGTCAACTGGCTGTTAAAAATAGCAGTTAAAAAAGTTGTGTTGTGTTAGGGCATGTAAAGCTTGCTGGTAGGTGGGCAATAAGGATTGTGTCACAAGATAGACCATTCTCACACTTTGGTATGTTATTATGCAAAAGCGTTAATTAGTTACTGGTTGCGTAAGAAGTGCTTACTACTCGATTAGTTTAAAAATGTTCAGCATCACAAAGCTCAGTTTCTCTCACTATTAGCAAGTGATTAAAAAATAGAGGGTGGGGGAAAAGTAAACCAGAGAGCAAATGTGGGCTGGACAAGAGGGCAGTTTTTCATGCTTTGTTATTAAAAAATGTTTAGCTCGAAGATAAATCTATAAATCTGTAACATTTTTGCACTGGGTCATACATTTTTTTAGATGCTTTCTGCTTTTGTTACGACATGCTAGAGCCAGGTCAGGCTAAGCTTTTGTCCATGCTAGAGGGAACCACTAGTCAACACAGTAACTGTGAGAAAAGTGGTTTCTGTTGGAGAGAGTTACATGACATAGAGAGACTGTGTACATGTACATAAAAACTATTTTACACTGTGAAAGAAAGGGAAAAATGTAAAAGCACAACAGCCTTCGTAAATTTAAGAGTGCCAAGACATATTTTTTGTTTTTAAAAGGTAACAGAGGAGTTTAAATGTCTACTGTCTGGAACTGCTTTAAAGTGGAAAATTAACTCTTGTATAGTGTCCATGTGTAAACTGTAAATCACCCACTCACTAGGTCACTCTTTCTGCCGCTCACAGAGTATAACTTAAGTGACTACAGGATACTGGGACATCAAGTGCATGCCCTCTGTAACAATGTAAAATTATGTGATAGAAAATGTATGTATGTACATTGTTGAAAATAGAGTTACATTGAAATTTGCTCTTTTTGTCCTGCATCATGGTGGGTAGGTTTGACTACCTAATGACTCAGCAAGCTGGGATGCCCTCTATTAGTAATCCTGTTAGTGCCAGCTAATTTGTTGGCATAACGCAGCACTACATGCACACAGGCTGCTTTTAACACACCCAATGAATCCGTGTGTGGAGGCACCTTGGTCAGCCCCAAGATGAATGTTTTGTTGTCATGTGTTCCTCCACCACATCTGCAAAATCTGCAGGAACTGCTTGAGAGTATTCAGGTTGCATGGAATGGAATATTGCAGAACACCATTAGGTGCAATTTTGACAATTATATATGTATGCCATATTGGCATATATGCCATTGTTAACAGGATTCTCTTTAAGAGATACATAGTTATCCTTGTGCCAGTCTGCAAGCCACTTCACCTCCTCCCTGTACGCTGGCTTGTCATTGTTGTTATTCACACTGAGAAGTTTAAAAAGTTAAGCCAAAGCATGGGCTGTGATTTTTGGACTAGTCGGCTTGAATACAAAAGTTTGTCTGCTGGTGGAATTTTCTGAAATGGTGTAAAAAAAGCATTGCATTTGGATTTTAAACATGCACAGTGAAAAAGATTTCACTGAAACTATGATAAAGATGTAGCTGTCAAGTAATGAAATGAATGGAAGTTTATTATTTTTTATTACTAAGTTATTATTAAGTAGTCTCAAATCCATTTAGATATATATTATAAAGAGTATAGACTTCCAGATGTTTTTTGATGTCTTTTGGAATAAAGTAAATGGAACATTGTGTAAAAATTAGTTTTTGCCAAACTGTTTCTTAATGTTTGACCTTCTGAATCATACATTGATCATGCAAGAATGTGTAATAATATCCTGCTTCTAGAAGAGTTAGTCATTAAAGCGACTGTCTTCCTCTCCCATAGCTTCCCTTCCACATTCTCCTCCAACAATAACCAGGCTTTGCTGAGTGGGGGGGCCAGCATTTCCATGCCGACCCTGCCTGTCTCTACTTTTCTTCCTGCCGCTGCTGGCAGGAGTTCCTCTGGCTTCAGTGAGCTTCTCAGCTCGGATGGGAGTCGCAAAGCACGAGTGCTGTACGACTACGATGCTGCCGGAAGCAGTGAACTCTCCCTGCTGGCTGATGAGGTTTCAATTTTATATTTCAGTAATGTGCTTGTTAAGGATGGACATAAGTAACTAACTACTTGAGCACTTGTTGTGAAAAATCATACTCAAAGTTCAGTAATTAAAAACTTGCAAAATTTGTAATTCAGTAATAAAAATGTCTTGGGTTTTACGTCTGGAGACATACTTGGCCAGTCTATCACCTTTACCTTTAGCTTCCTCAGAAATACAGTTGTGTGATAGGTGTGTTTGGGGTCGATATCATGTTGGAAAACTGACATGCAGCCCAGTTTTCAAAGGGAGGGGATCATATTGTGCTTTGGAATGTCATAGTAGATGTTGGAATTCATGTTTCCCTCAATGAACCGCAGCTCCTCAGTGCCAGAAACACTCATGCAGCCCCAGACCGTGATGCTACCACTATCATGTTTAACTGTAGGCAATACACAGTTGTGTTGGTACTCCTCACCAAGGCGCCACCACACATGTTGGACACCATCTGAGCCAAACAAGTTTATCTTGGTCTCATCAGTCCACAAGACATGATTCCAGCTATCCATTCTCCTCGACTGCTTGTCTTAAGCAAACTGTTTGCAAGCTTTTCTGTGCATCAGCTTTAGAAGAGGCTTCCTTTTGGGCCAATTGCCATGCAGACCGAGTTGATGCAGTGTGCGGTGTATAGTTTGAACACTGTAAGACTGACCTCCTACTACCTCAACCTCTGCATCAATCCTTGCAGAACTCAGGCATCTCTTTTTTAATGCTAACCTTTGGATATGACACTGAACATGTGTATTCAACTTTTCTGGTGGACGCTGGCAAGCCCTTATTCATGTGGAACCTGTCATGGAAA
Source organism: Prochilodus magdalenae (assembly GCA_024036415.1). Classification (NCBI taxonomy): domain Eukaryota; kingdom Metazoa; phylum Chordata; class Actinopteri; order Characiformes; family Prochilodontidae; genus Prochilodus; species Prochilodus magdalenae. The sequence goes on along the minus strand of JAMWET010005933.1, from coordinate 36,326 downwards.
CCCACTGTAGTGCTGTAGCTCATGTTTGTAATCGTGTTTGGTGTAAACTAAAGAAAAAAAATTGAAACTGAAAAATCATACAGTTTTGATTGTTTAACAAACTGTTCCACTGAATGTCTGCACTCACCACTTCATTAGAAGTACACCTCCTTGTATGTACACTCATTGTTCATTTTATTAGCTCTATTTACTATATAAAAGCACATTGTAGTTATACAGTTGCAAACGCTTCTCCATCTGAGTTGCTGCATATTCTTTTAGCTACTATTAGCCACCACCACAGAACCACCATAGAGCACTGTTGGTAATTCACACATTCACACATTTGTATCAGATATTATGTTTGTGTTCATATTTAGAACATGTATATAGTTGATATTTTTTTCTTAGAATTTAATAACAAACACAGGATTCTTAATGCATCATTACATCAAATGAATCAATTACTCAATGTTAATCAATAGTTGTGGTGGTCACAAAGTCTCTTCTATCTTCCTCAGGTAATTACAGTGAGTGTTGTCCCAGGAATGGACTCTGATTGGCTAATGGGAGAGCGTGGGAATCAGAAGGGCAAAGTGCCCATTACCTATCTGGAGCTGCTGAACTGAGAACTGAATGCCACCAGCAAAAAACAACCCTGCATATAATTCAGATGTGATTGTACCATATTCAATGCATATTTGAATTATACTTGAATGAGCTGCTTCCATGCCAACAGCATCTCATGGATATTTATCTCCAGCAAGGAACAAGCTTCTGATCGGTAGCCTTTCAGCCTGCTTCGAATTACTGCCAACACTCCATTTCCAAGTGTTTTGCCAATGAAATCGCTTGAGTTCATTTCAGACGTTTACATCGGAAAGTTTCATATCATGCAATGGTCTATGGCGGATTATTTTTAGACTGTAACAGTTGCTAGCTAATTATATTGGTTCTCTTCAGAGTAATTAGATTTAAAAAAAATATTTTATTCATCTGACAACCTAAAGTCATTATTTATCATACAAATGGCTTCTTGGTTTGTAATAACCACAGTGTTGCTTTTACTTTTCCTGATTTTCTTTAGATTTTGGGATTTTAAAGCCCACAAAGAAAATGTCTTACCGCTATCCATTGCTTTCAGACCAACCAATCTTGAACCAGTACATTTAAGATGAGGGAAAGATAATTTACCAACAGTATTTAATTCTTCCGCTTGTTTTTAAGTAAGCACATACAATAGTTTTATTGTAAAGTTTTTTACAATTACAGAAAGTTTACTGCTTAGGCAGTGGTTTACAGCCCTAGTCCTGAAGACCGTGGAGCCTAGTTCCAACCCGCAATTTATCTGACCTGCTCTAGCTAATCAGCCTTTTCTTGTTTGACTGGATCAGATTTATAAGAGTTTATTAAGGGGCTATGCAGCTTGTTGGATACAGATTACTAAAGTAACTCTTCAGGACAAGGATTGGAGACAACTTAAGGGCACTGAGTACCATAGGTTCCAGTGTTGTGTGCCTTAAAATATCATTGTGCCTTATATGTATCTTTAATAAACTTTCATTGTGCTTTTTCAAGTATTCAAAACAGGACTTTGTGGTCTGTCAGTTCAAGCTGTCCATATTAGCATTAAGACTGCACAGTGTACCAGACTATAAAAGTATTTTCAGCTTTAAAAGCTACACCAATTAGCAGCACAGCATTTAAGGTAAACTGTATAGACACAAAATGTCAATTTATTTGAAATAGTTTAATTTAAAATTTAGTTTAACCCTGAATATCTGCTGCTTTGTCATTTGACTAGAGGTATAGGATAGAGGAAACCTGGTATGATTGTAACTTGGAGAGAACTGTAACATCGCCAGTTAGAGATAACCTCACTGTCCAGAGAAACACATGTATCTCCATTTTTGTTGATTTTTACTTTCATGTGTCATTTAAACAGAACACATCCTGTTTACATTACAAAAAACACTGTGACTGAACCAGGAGAAATGGCCCAAAATCCCTTGGAGTCTGGTCCATAAAACATAAAAGAACATATAAAATAGTGTTTTTGCACTCTTCAGTAAAATTGCTGTTCTGGAGATTTCAGAGACAGAAAGAGGCCATATAATAATTTTAGTGTTCACCTACTTCCTTCCCTATCTCATTATAGTGGCTGTCAAGGCACTCCAGGAAACACTCATTTGCCATTGCTAATAAGAATACACACACACACACACACACACACACTTTGACCGTATGTATGCTTGTGTACAGAACAGAATGTCAAAGAGTAAACACACACACACAAAAACAAAGTACATTTGGGTTTAGTTATGAGTCAGTCACAGAGTGAGGCATTGTTCCAGTTTGTTATTTTATTTTAATAAATCTTTCTTCCAAAGATATCGCATGGCGTGGCCTCTGTTTTTGCTTCTTTTGACTAATTGTTACAGCTTGCCTTGTTATAACCTACCCTGGTAGTAGGTTACATTGTAACAAATTAACATTATGTATCTGTAGTTTAAATAATAAAAGTTTAATAATAATAAGTCTCAGAACTATAGCTCAAATTCAGTGAGTTACTATTATTTTATTGGTTTAAAGACATCTAGCTCAGAGGCTATTTGAGATTTCTTTGCCTTTGATACTAATGTAATGCTTCACTTTGATAATAGTTCCTGGACAATGTTTTTTCTTTGCCTTTTTTAAAAAGGGTGTCCAACCCCGGTCCTGGAGAGTCCAGCACTGATGTTGATTGCCAGCTTTAGTGCACTTTTTTGCATAGGTGGAACCACCAAACTGTTCTGAATACTGGCCCTCTAGGACTGGAATTGTGCACCCCCTTTTAAATAGACCACTAAAGTCATGTTGTCATTTTGTAGTCGGCACCATTTTCATGTTCCTGGAGTACTATATAATGAACTGCAGGTCAAAAAGAAATTGCGTTGCATCAATAGACTAACAGCCTTCTTAAAAAATGCCCCAGCCAGCACGCTTTGCCAATATGGTAGCACTGCAAGCTGAACTTCACTTGGCCTACACGTGACCAGACTGAAATTTGTTTTTAACTTGAAGATAAATTATATTGTGTATTTAGTTCCATAGCTAAGTGGGGCGGTGTTTTCTTTTTGCTGTCTCTGCTGGTTTTTGAACTCAGTAATAGGCTTTGGTTATTAACCAAACTGTTACTGAGTTTACTTAAGACGCCCATGCTACAGTATATTTTTGATAACATGATTTAAGATATATATCCTACCTAGAGGTTTTATGTTCAGAGCAAATTAACTGCTGTGATGGGACATGTCAGCAAGCTGGCCTAGTGATGTGAAATTAATGCAGAGCAGTATTAGCTTGGGTGTGCCCATGACAGTATTATGACTCATTAGCATCCTCTAATTCAGAGAATTCAGTGATAACGGGGACAAATGCATGAAAACATGCTGGGCTTTGAACATTTTGAAATCCATTAATTATTCCATTTATTATATCCATTTAAGCGTAGAGCAGGAGTTTCCAATATGGACTATATAGAATATAGAATGACTCACATCTTTAGTGTTCATTACAAACTGAAAGTGGGTGTGGCTTAAACCAGAACTGAAAGTTAGTGCTGGGATTGGGTACGCAACAGATTTTTGGCAACTGAAAAACTGCTAAAATTAACATATAAAATGACATACACAAACAGTCAGTTCGGATCAGTGATTCCCAACCTATTGCAACTCAAAAGCTCACAACCTGTTAACCCACAAGTAGATTTAACTAGTCCAAATGGAATTCATACATTTTGCATTGACTTGCACTGAAAATATCTAGCTACATCTGTTACACAAAAATAAAATATTTGCATATTTTTATTATTATTATTATTATTTTTACATCTTTCTCATGGCCCATAATATTTGTATTAAATATTTGACACATTTAAAAATGGTTTGGTTAAATGCTTGTATTTAAATGATGCCATTTCACGCAATGCCAATGCCCCCTTTAGCAGTATCCCAACCAACTGGGGTGCAATAGTCCACAGGTTGAAAACCTGGTCTAGATTTTGGAAAACATTTCATGACTTTATGGCTGTAAGTATTTGTTTTACCTAAATGTTATTTGTATACCTATATTAACGTTTAACAGCTTCCTGTGTGTGGCTGAATTTCAAATTGTCAAGCAGATAGGACATCAGTTTGAAAAATGAACCCCCCCTATAAACTGACTGTTCCCTTCATGAGCCAGTAGAGGTCAGGCCTTTCATTCATGTGCTTTGTTTAATGTGTACATTTTAATTTACACATTTATTACACCAACTGAAAGACAGTGTTTGATTACATGTTCCTGTTAGAATTTCAGTATCATTATACTAGCTATTTGAGTTCTTTGTTCATAAATCATACTGATCTCTGAAGAGATGGTGGCTGAAGTCAGCGGGTCTCATGGCTCATGACTGTAGCATTCTGAAGTTGCCAGTGACTCTCCTGTATTGCCCCTCAGTGAGGAGAGGGTTAAGTGGAAGTAGTGCTGTGCAGGCTGTTCACTTCCTGTGCTGTGGTTCTGTAAGTCGTCCGTCCCTGGTGTCCGTTACTCAGCCTCACATGGTGAGGGGGCCATGTTCAGTTCCTTTCTGAAAATATTAATGTAAGCGCAGGCCTTGGTCAGCTTCCGCTCAAAACACCCCCACCTCATGTCTGAACCAACTGAAAAGCAATTGCTTATGCAAACCTTTTTACTGAGCACATATTCCCTATATAAGATGAATTAGATTTTTCTTATCTGTAATGCGATTTGAAATATGGAATCAAATGCTGGTCAGTGGCTATAGTCCTGGAGATCTACTTTCCTGCAGAGTTTGGTTCCAACCAGCATCTAATATATGCATAATCAAGGACTTTTAAAGAAAATTAATTAGCATGATAAGTTGTGGTTTGAACCAATGACACTAAAACATCTCCATGCCTTTGCATTTTATAGAAATTAAGCCACAAACCGGAGTACAGACAGGAGTTCAGGTCAGGTACGACTACTCATTTGGTAGGCTTGCTTCCGCCTCCTATTAGCAAGACTTGAAAATAGCTTGGGCCATTGAAGACTAATCTTACTAGCTAATGGAAGGCTAATGTTACATATTCTAGCAAGTTACAGGTAAGATTAGCATGTATGGCAGTTCTCACTGACACAATTCATTAACATGTCACTACAATGTAGAGAAACCATGTGTCATGTTAACCAAGATGGAGATGGTGCTATGCCGTTTGGTATGTAATTAGTAAAAAAAAGATGTATGAGGGATGATTGAAGTATGTATACACAAAGTCTTATTTTTAAAGGCCCAAATATATGTGGACTGGTGAAGTTTTTTAATTAAATAGAAGAAACTAGTGAGTGTATGTATAGCTACTCGCTAAAGAAGACTGTGTTTTCATCTAACGGTTTGGTGCGTGGGAAAATAAAGTAGAGCGTGACCCAGACCTGTGACTCTATTGACCCCAGATACATTGATGTAATTTTTCAATAATATCATGTAGCAACTGAAAAAGTATTGAAAACATTGTCAATCAACCTATTCCCCAGTAAAACAACTTTTTTGGTAGTTTTTTACAGATCGGTAATAAGTGGGTAATGATATGACGATTCTATGGTAACAAATTGTATTTAATCATTAATTAAATGTCAATTTCCTAGTTGTTAGAACATAATAAACCAATAATTGTATTGGGTGGTAACAAGGCCATTCTGAAATGGTATAATAATGGTTACAAGTTGTACTTACCTTGCTTATTTTATAGTTCTTTATGTATAATAACTGAGCAGTAATTAAATCTTTGTCTCATCTATTCCTGGGTAACATTACGTGTCTATAGGTGAGCCTACATGTGAAGTACAAGACCGTTTTGAACTGATGTTATGACCTTATCAGAGGTGCAGTGAGTAAGAAACTAGATGGAAATAAGTAAGTTTGCATTTTACGGCTTTAATACCATTTAGTTTCACTGTAATTACTGCCTGTAAAATCACCTTGTGCCTGACTCCTTTAAATACATGACAGGTAAAACAGAAACAGAAACAACTGAATTAGTATTTTACAGTCCTAATGCCAGGTAATTCAGCAGAACCACTTTATTGTTTTTAGGTTAATAATACATGTATGTACTCAATTATTGTTTTCTCTTTGGTCATTAAAAACTATAAAATAAGTGGGTCTTTTTAGTTTAAAAAACATTGTATATCATTTTACTAAATATTGGAATATTTTCATATTAATAACTAGAAGATGTGCATATAATATTTAGGAAATTTCTTGTTGCCATTGTGTTTCTATTACATTGCTGCCTTCTTACTACAATTGCTTTTTATACATTAAAAAAACTATAAAATAAGCAGGTAATATTTAGGAAAGTACAACTTGTTACCATTAGTTTACCATTTCATAATGGCCTTGTTAGCATTCACTACAATTTCTAATTTATTTAGTAACAACTAGTGATTAAATACAATTTATTGCTGTGGAATTACCATATTATTACCTATTTATTACCAATTGGTAAAGTGCTACCACTTTTTTCTTAAAAGGTAGTGTAAAATGGCCAAAACTAACTTTAAGAGTAAAAAAAGAGAAAAGGTTTAGATGAGAAAGATTAAGGGGAAATGGACAATGCACTACTTTGGCAAATTGGGATGGGCAGAGGTACACATCACACAGGAGCCAGCCAGCAAGATCAATGAGGATTTGATTAACCAAATTAAAGGCACTGAGCCTTGTGTCAATTGTCCAATTGAGCTGACCGTGCAACTCAAACTTGTTCTCCTTCTTGCCAAAAGTCTTGAGCAAAAGTATGTTTCAGTTTCAGTTATGGGATTTTATAGCATCTAATGAGCAGTTTGTGCTCCCCACTAACATCTCATGTGACTTTATTGTGGGAGCTGATACACTAGTGCAGTTGGTCGCAAGTTTCAGAAAGTCTTTATCCATTAGAGCTATGAACATCCAAAGTAGGTAATGCTAGTGAAAACATTGTGATGAATATCCCAATAGGGCTTTAAACTACATAATACTGGTGCCTCTGAACAGCTGCATGTGAGATAAAAATACAGACAAGAAGCATGTAAACACAGTACCAGAGAAGCCTGTTAAGATCATTATCGTCTAAAATGATACATTTTCATTAATTGTTGTACTTCTCTTCCTGTTCTTTCTTAAGTAGTTTATTGTTGCAAATGTATGATCACATCAACATTCTTGCAGTGTTTCAGTTTTTTGTATCATGAAAAAAATATGTCACTTGTTGTGAAAATGGATTTTTACCTTCTAATGTTTATAAACCATCCTGAAACAGCTTGAACATCTCATGGTGCCAAAAGTGAAAAACGGGGTTGTCACACCCAAAATAAACCCTCACTATTAAGGGCTAAACTCAGTGGGTGGCAGCTGTGGCCTCTGCCTGAGCTCTCCAGTTTCTCTTTCTCTCTTTGCTCAAACCGCCATGACCCAGAGTATCACCACAGCGGTATTCTGGTTACACTATGGTTTAGCCTGCACACTCTGCTTTCAAGATGCTCGACATAAAAACCAGAGGGTTCCCATGCTTTAAGGCTGTGTGCTTAGTTTGTCCTGTTTATGTCTAGTTTCTTTGCTTTTCACCTGACTTTAGCTGCAAAAACAAGATGGGAAGGAGATATGGGAGATGGGAATAGAGCTGGGTTAGATTAAGTGGTTTAACCTTTATCGCCTTTGAGGCATTGACGAATTTGACACTGCAGCCTCACTTTGGTCTCTGTGGATACATGCCATGGCCACATTGGACCACCTTGTGTGGCGCACCACCAGGACAGAGGTCACATGCTTTTTTAAAGCAGTGTTTTCATGGCCTGAATTGTTGCTTTCACCTCTAAGTAACAGGCTTTTGAGAAACCTCTTACGAGATGAGATACAAGAATCCACTTGCATTTAGATAAGGAAAAAGATCAAAAGTGAGTTTTCAAAAGAAGATTTAGATGCATAAAGAAAATGCAACCAACTTCTAATACAGAACTTTTTAAACTATATGGGTGTTGGGGTTTATGTGTAACTACCTCTTAAATATGTGTTAAAATGTTTGTACTTAACAGCTATTTTCTGGTTATTACAGTAAATAAGTGAAGAGTATTGGGTATTGTATGCATGTTGAGATATACCATCAGTATTGTCCCATCCTTACCTTTTGTGTTGTTATTGTGTAGTTGGCATCATGTCCTTATTGGACAAGCTGGTTTTCTCTACAACAAAATGAATCACCTTTTTTCCAATAATCACTATTGTCATGCCCTGTGATAAATCAAAGTGCATGTTTCCAGATCCTTTAAAATATTAGGAAGCCAAAACATGATCATTACCACACGCAAACTAACACTGCTGCACACTGAATTGGCAACATAATGGCACTAAAGTAACCCATACAAACATATAACAGTTAATTTAAGTTTCACTAGTTTGTGTTAGTATTTAATATGTTGAAATTTAATAAGACGTTTTCATGCAACATAATTTCGGTGCACAGGAGCATTAGTGAATGCTGCATTATTTTCAGTGCTAAACAACCTTATAATTCAGAAGATTTGGTGCAAAAGCAACGTCGCATACAACTAGCGATTTTTAAAAACGCCCCCCACCCCCTTGTCACAGGGAAAAACAGCTTAGATCATTTGTTGCATGTTGGTTTCTGTTTATTAACTTTTTCTTTTTCTTTTTTTTCCCTAAATAAAAGTGTACTACCCTGCTGGTGCTAAAATACACCATTTCACACTGTAAAATAATAAGTACAGTGGGTCATTAGTATGGCCTGATTGCTGGCCAACTGCTATGTCTATCTTTCTCAAGTACATTGCTATTGTATATCACTCAGTCAAAGGAGGATGGAGGTACTAAAGTGAAGATACAGAAGCATGTTTCTGCTGAGTGAGTAAGGTGTACACGCTGTAATCAGTTTTTGGTGATTTGTTAAAAAGTAACAAGACAGAAAAAAGATAAGGGACTGGCCTTCTACTGCAGCTGCCTCTGTCTGGAGCAAAACCTCAACCCCACCAGCCTCTTTCTCTGAGACCTAAAACTGGGCAGTTGCTACAGATCTCATCAAAACAGGAAATTTCATGTTTCCTCTGCTGCTTTCAGCAACTGTTTGCGACACACAACTTCTGTGCATATGATTAAACATTTTCACTTGCAGAAACACACATTCATGTGGCACTGTCTTTTTCTGGCATGCAAACCCCATTAAGTACTGCAAGTTTCAGAATATTGATTGTGATCACAAATTTAAACTGTTTAAGAATCAAACCACAGCGTATGGTTTCACATGACCCGAATGATCTCCTAGTATGTTTCTGACTCATCTGACTTTGGTTTACCTGACACCATCTCGAAATGGCTGGGGGAAAATGAAATGCAAACTACTTTAACATGCAATAACCTCAAGTATTTTTGGTTAATGACCCACAGCTCGAAAAGTAAACAAGACTAGAAGGACATACAAGTAGTAAGAAGCATTGAACAAGGGTATTGGTTTGAACAAAGGTGTTGTATTTACATTTAATAAGCACTCAGTCTTAAAAACGTTATTGCCTCAGGAGGAAAGTTGTTTTAAAAATGTACATTAAAAACACACACTGAGGTTTGTAGCAATCTAGTTTCCACAAGTGGGTGATGTTAGGATGGTGAGTTACTTAATGTACATTAATTAATAACAAAACAGCCATGAACCCACACCATGAGGCTCATGAATGCAATAAAAAATATAGTCACTGCATATACAATATGTTTTGTGCTATTTAATAAAGTAATGCTTGACTGTGAATGTAGCCACATATAATCAGAAAGCAATTGTTCTTATTTACTTATTTACTAAAATCCAGATTTTGCTAAATATTATTTATTAATCTGAGCAAACAGGAAACAATCATGCTGATAAAGACATTTTGTGCAGTTTGGTGCTGATATGGTCAATATTATAGACAGAGAGAAATTATGTTCACTCTATCATTCAACTATGGTGGCTGTTCAAAAAATGCTTTCGGTAAATAGACCCCTGATTTACGAAAAGGAACATGAATTTGAGGGAAAACTGAATCCAAGCCAACATTGACTTTGTGAAAAGTCCTGGGATGCAAAAAGGAAAATAAAAAAGCCTAGCCTTATTTGAACATTGTGTTTGCATTTAAAAACTAAATTACATAAATTAGTTTATTGCCAAAAGACATTGAGTAACTAAAGTCATTTTAGATATTATTTATGTAGATGTTTTCAATGGTTAAAAATCATATACATGTGTGTGTTTAATGCTAAATATTATGATAATTACTACATACCTCAGGCTATGCATTTTTAGCCAAATCTGAAATGTTGAAGCTAGGGACATGGGCAATAAGCGTGTTGACCCCTGGTGAGAATTAATTAAACGTTTTGAAGAATACACATCAATTCAAATATTGGACCTTTGTGATTACAAAATATTACACCTTTTAGTGGATACACAAATGTACACAAATAAAATAGTTATTTGCATAAGTTATGCAAATGACTTAGTAGTTTTACTTGTTTGAAGTAAAGTACAATTTATTGTTTGTAAAAATGTGAAGAATCTCAAAAACACACTGTATACATAATACAACTACAGTTTGACTCCAGTTTACAACTCCAGATTGATTCTGCCCTGACTGCAGCAAAAACTTCATTTTAGTAAATCTTCTATAGATCCATGAACTCTGTGATAAACACAAAGGTTACCCTATAGGACAAAATACTGCCTGGTAAATGAAATATAGAAGAAATATTGGGCATGAGAAAAGCTGCAATGCTTGGCTAATTCCTTCTTCTGACAGTCAAGTTGAAAGTTAACTTTGACTATGCACTTACTAATCATGGTATGCATTACCTGTGTGTGAACTGGCACAGAGTAGAAATAGTTTCCACAACTGTAAATTGTCATAGCAACCAATTTAAATGTATTAAACCTAAGTTTGCAACAGTGCCAGCAAACACAGAAAACAAAACATCAAATAACCTTTTACCCTGTCATCTTACATCCATATTAATGAAATTAATCAAGATGTACTAAATATTATTTTACAGTTAAAACTTTTGTTTTAACTGTAAGACAGAGAAACACTTGGAGAAGATCATTCCTTTCACTCTGAAATGCATCATAGTACAGAAGGAAAGTCAATTAATGTGGACTTTAAACTGCCATTAACATATTTCCAAAAAGTGACATTTGCCTTATGTTTAATGTTGCTGAACAAACTCTATATTTTAGTATGCCAAACTTTTGTAAAATGATTCTAAAATGTTCCAAAAGTGCAGGTAAGTCAATTATATACATTCACATTGTGCAACTGAATGAAGGAACTTGAAGGGTGATGTTTTGTATCCTCAGAATACAAAAAAGTAAAACTATTTCATTGACTGTAGCTTTACTGAACCAGTTCTGCAATGGCTTTGGACCTCCTTTAGTATGGCGTGGGCCTCCAACATTTCTTTTTAATTGCACGAGGCAGCAATTTTGGCCTGTATGTGAGGAAATATATGACAAAGATGCCCACCAGGGACAGGCAAACGGATAAAAAGAGCAGAATGTACCAGAATATTGACTCCTCTGTCCTGTGGCCGCAATGGACAGAGTCAAATAGCATGGCTTTTCTTCTCTGGTGGTGAAGGTCTATACATGTTACCTCTGAGAGATCCATGGCATGAAGACCTTTAGATTCCTCAAATGTCCTGTACCACTCCAACTGGCAGCAATTAAATGTATTTCCATTCACATAGACAATCTGAACCCTTTCTGCTAGTGCAATAGCATGTTCAGATTGAATGGTGGATAAAATGTTATTCCTCAAGTCCAGAAGCTTCAAGTTCAGTGCCATTAGAGATTTTGGGAGCTCCAATATTAAGTTGTGTGAGATGTTTAGAAATTTCAAGTGTCTATACGGGGAGAAGTCAAAGTTTTGCAAGCCAGTGTTGCTCAGTCCCAGGTGCTGCAAGGTTCTACTGAGACCTGACAAGCAGTCTTGCTCAATGAACAGGTCTGGGTTGTTAGATAAGTCAAGGTGTGTTAATAGTGTACCAACAAAAACCCATGGTGGTAGATTTTGAATGTTACATCCAGCAATGTAGAGCTGTTTCAAGGAAGAATGATTTGCCCAAACAGCACAAGCTGAAGAGCTATAGTCATTGACCTCTCTAGAATGACATATACCTACTGTGTTATAACTGATGTCCACAGTGCTGAGACTAGGAAGGGTTGCAAAGACCCTAGGGGGAAGCCTTTGAATGTCATTTAAGCTCAAGTTCAAATATGTAAGGTTATTAAGATCACTGGCTGAACTTGACTGAGCATGCAGTTCTGTGAGTCTGTTGTTGCTTACATCCAGTTCATACAGAGTGGCAGGCAAAGCCTCTGCTGTTAGATTGAGGGATTCCAAGCAGTTTCTTCTCAGCCTCAACCAGTAGAGGTGAGGCATTTTCTGGAGGAATCCCTCGGGAAAATATCTCACCTGGTTCCCACTGAGATCCAAAAGTTCCACAGAGGAGATATCTCCATGAAGGCTGTCATCCCAGAGATCTGCTGTAATGTTGCTGGTATTTCCGCCCATGTTGTAGAATTCAACGTTACTGGTCCAATTTAAAGAACTATTCACTGCTAGATGACTGTAAAAGTTGATGTTGTTATTTGACAGTAGCAATGACCTAATGCGATTGTGGATGGGAAGAAAAGGAAAAAACAGAAGCTCGTTATTGGAGAGATCCAGTGTCTCTAGTTGAAAGATCTCTGTGAGGTCTGTATTAGTTATGAACCATTCAATGAGGTTGTGGCTGGCGTTAAGTACCGCCAAATGGGTCATTTCAAACTTCACCAAACATGGCAGAGAGTTGAAGGCCAAGTTAAGCCTCTGGAGCTTTTTTAGGTGATCAAATGCCCCATCAATTTCAAACAGCAGATTCCTCTCTAGATTTAGTTCCTTCAGCTGGTGCAGGTCTCTAAATGTGGATTCATCTAACCTGAGCATAATGTTCCCAGACAGATACAGGACCTCAAGAGATGTGAGGTTTTGTAGCAGGTCAGAGACCATGTCCTCTGTGAGCCCATTGCTACATAAGTCCAGAGTCCTCAGCCTGGTCAAAGATCTCAGAGACTGACCAAATTGTTTGTGTCCATTGTGAAGCTCGTTGTTGGCCAAATTAAGACTCTCTATTAGTGGTGAATTAGAGAAAGCCTTCTCCTCGACTGCCTTTAAACCGTTGCTTGCACAGCTGAAGAGGCGAAGGGAAGGATATCGTGCGAGAGAGTCATTCTGTAATGTTAACACGAAGTTCTCATTAAGAAACAGTTCTTCTGTTTGTTGTGGCAAGTCACTTGGAACGGATGAGAGCCTGTAGCTGTTACACAGAGCAGTGCGTCGAGTCTGTAGGTACAAAAAGAAAAATCGAAAGAAGGAGAGACAGCATGAGCAATGGATCTCAATTTCAAAATAACAAATGTAATCAAATTTACACCATATGGTGTTACAGTGGTTAAAATTCTATTTAAAAAAGATTTCAGAAGTGTCACTGTGCCTCATCTAGATACTTCTAAATATGCTTTATGAATGGTTACTTTGTCTCTTGGTTTTATCATACAGTTAGATTACAGAAATAAAACAAAGTTGAATATCAACTGAAAAACATGAAAGCAACTGAATACATTATTAAATTATTTCACATTGTAATTCAGTTCAGTGACATTTACCAATGGCTCAGGAGCCAACTTTCTTTATTTCTATAATTACAAAAGCTCAAAAAATTTGTATCTTGATTACAAATATGGAAAGCAGCAAATAAAAGGGCTGTCTCTGACTTCTGAACAGTACTGCATACATAAATTAGATAGTACTGTTCATTTCTAAGGGCAGAGCATAGGTTCAATATATAAATAAATAAAGTTTGTGAACAAGCATTAGCATTTAAAATGCACCAGCAAAACAGCTGAGCCCTATTTTTACAGCACAATCATTTTAATTGAACATTGGTAAATGAACATGCGTGCAAAACAATCGGTAAAAATACATAAGTAAAACAAAACGATATTAAAATAGGCCTTAATCTTTTCCTACTATTCGCACATAGTTTAAACACATAGTTAATATGCACACATTGTTTTTGATTACAGGCAGAATTAGAGCTATGGTACTGGTTTTTTTTTATGATATATGAGGAGCAGTTCAGTGTTCTAGGAGTAATGATCACACTATATTCGGAGGAGTGTATCATGACTCATTATTATAATGACAACGCAACATACACAATGTTTTGTTTTTCTGTAATTTCATTTCTAGTTTACCTTGTTTGTAGACGTCACACATCCTTTTTTCCTCCTCAATATGTCAAATGTAGCATATAAACAGTATGTGGCTAATTCAACCCAATTCAACAAAAGCTACAAAAAATAACAATTACAAAACCAACAGAATACTGTATAATGCCTTTGACCAGAGGCATTAAAAACTATTATGTCTAATTTGAAAAATGTGATTAAAGCCAGTTTTTCTTACCAGTGTGCAGGGGTGGATGTGTGAATTGCTGAGGGCCCACAGCACAGGCATTAATATAAAGTACAAATGGGTGAAGAGGATGGTGAGGACCGGCATCTTACCATACCCGCTATGAAGAAGGGACAAGAAAGTATTAGGAGTAGTAGTATTCATGCTAAAGCAGACAACAAGGCTAATCAGACTTTTTCTTGGGTCAGTGAATTGAAGATAATGGAAAGTTTCAGTATCTATGTCTGCCAGCCACCTACCTTTGCAGTAACACACTGTTTTTCTTCCCACTACAGCCACTAAGTTTAAACTTTCCCATGATAAGGTCATCTTGTTTATCTAGGATATTTTAGCACTGCTTTATTTTTACATATGATACTATTGCGCCGAGGCCTATGACTGCTGAATACCAAGGTTGAGTGAGTTTCCATTTGTTTTAGTACTGAAGCTGATTAGACCTGAATCAATCTTGCCTAGCAAAGCTACATTTTTCATACTTTTAACTTTTGAGTAAAAAAAATCTCCAAAAAGGAACTAGGAACTAATTGTGACTGGATGAGTAAAGAGTAGGTTCCTTTCCTCACACTTGAGCATAAAAGTATTGCCTTATGCTTATTGTAACAGAGGAGTGCGACTTTATCAAAAGCCTGCTTAACTGGACGTAACCTGTCTAAGCGCTCTGGCTACTGTTCAGCATGGAAGGGGGTCTTGCAAAGGATGACCAGATAAACCACTTAACAACCAGCACACGTCTGTTTTTACTTCCTTCACCACACTACAATCCATAAGTTGTCCATTTAGACAGCCCAAGCTACGTTACCACAAGCGTCTTAACACGTAACGTTGCTGCGCGTGCGTTACGGATGTATGCCCAGAGTTCATCATATCGCTTATAAATGGTCATAACAAAACAGTGGTCAGCGCTGAACTGGAACTAGGTGTGTCTGAAGAGGCAATTTTAAAAGTAATCTGTCCATTTTATGACACGGTAGTACTGCAGCATAGCCAGAGTGGCTACCTTGCTTATTTAATCACGATTAGGCGTACTTGAATGCATTTCTCAGTCGGCCAGCTACTTCTATAGCCCTCCACAAACAGAGGGTAACTTGCGTGCCCTGCCGCCCGCGCGCCTCTCCAACCGCTACCGCCGTAGTGTGGGTTGAAGAGAGGTGAATGAAGTCTGAAGGCGTGCGCTCTTACCCTGCTGGGCTGCTTTGCGTCCTCCGCGCAGCTGCACAATTCCCTGCACACCATTTCCCCGTTCTCGCCGCGAAACAGTGCCTTTTACCGGCTCCTTCGGACGAAACAAGTGCTTTGACATCTGCACCTCTTGCAAGCAAGCCTCTTTTAGTTATTTGCGGAAGCAAGACAGCAACGGAAGCCGAGTCACATGTGGCCTGCAAAGATAGAGGATGAGGCTTCACAGCGCAGGGTCAGAAAGATGCAGCAAGAAGCAGAGTCTCTACGAACGGGCCTGTAAAACGCACTTTAAAAAAAAGAAAGAAAAGAGAAAAGAAAGGATACTGCCTATCAGTGCTGCATGCAAGCTGTAGCTGAGCTATGTGAGGCGCGCTGGATAACCGTGCTCATGGATGGACGTGCAGTGGTGAAGAAAGTATGACTAGTATGAGGTTGAATGACTAGAGATTAAAGACAGCTCATGTGTCCTTATACTCTTAACTGTTGTTTGAAATCCTTGTAGTCTGATATTCTGTTCTATTTAGCAGACCACAAGAACCTGTGTAAGGAACACACCCATGCCACCCACTACTGGTTTCGCTCATCAGATACTACTCAAGAGGAAACCACGGAGCTCACACCCTTCCTGTGAAAAGTTGCACAGTCTTTGCTTACAAGAGGCTGTTTTCTTCTGCCTTCGTGCACCAGTGATCACACGTTTAAGCCAGCGTGAAAACATTTCGAGTTCGTCGTCCCTCTTTAGCACCTTGTTTTACAGTGCTAACCAACGGTGCCTTGCAACACAGAACACTTAAATAAATGCCCAGTATGGGTTATTAGAAAGGACAGTTGTGCACGGCACCACTGATCCTTACATCTAATCTACAGCACATAGATAAATAGTTATCTGAGACATGCTAAGCTGCTACTGCCTTAAAGGAACACAGTTTGGAACTATTCTAATGATTTCTGGTTAAATGAATGATTATTACGGATGCAAGATTCACTTTTCACCTTTGAAGACCCGGGCCAGTAATAATAAATGTAAATTAAGAGTTAAAAGCTGATGCTTAATTAAATCAAAAGCAACATCCTAAAAATACACACGATTACATGAAACTCAATTGCAAAAAAATCAGCTGCTGTTGTGATTACACTGAACAGTCTAACCCCAAGAACGTGCATTGTGTCCATTGTGAAAAGATATTTTAGCATTCACCGTAAGTGTCATAAAGTTCACCTATTAGTTTGAAGGCTACTGTTGTAGTCATACTTTATTCAGTTACCTGTAATTCTACACCTGAGAGAAAGTGTAGAGCAACATTGAAATGTACATTGAAAAAAGTGTCTGAGTAAATACGTGACATGAGCTCTCATATTAGTTACAGTAGAACCTGGTAGAATGACAAACGTTCTGTCAGGTCTTACCAGTACAGCATTAGTGTGTTCTATCTCATGACAGAAGCATGTATTTCACTTTTTTTCACGATAACAAAATTAAATGAAATCAAAATTTTCAATAATGTGTTTCTTAGGGAAATACATCAAATATCCAATCACAGAAGAAAGCCCTGTCAGCCAAAAATAAATATTAGCCACTGTTTTTCTTTTATTCCTAAATTAGTTTACTTGACATGATAAGAGTGTAACTGTTGGCCTATTTAGTTTAAAACACTCTTAAAATCCTATCTTAAAAATATTTGTCTTAGAAAAAAATTATTGATTATTGAAATGTTGTTTGATGAGAATGCTTGAACTTGTACTACAAGAACAAAGAGATTTACAAAGTAGTACACTTATGTTTCCTGAAATCTTTTTTTTTTTCAAAACAAGAAATTATTTTAAGTATTGTAGTTTCTGTATTTACTCTGAATATATGGCAATGAAAATACTGTCAAGCCATCTGTACTGTTTAACTTTGGTTCTTGCACTTAGATCTCTGACTACAAATTTAAAAATGACAACATGGCAAGATCAACTTCCTTCAATGTTTAAAAAAGTAATGCTAGTGCTGGCGCTGTGTTGTTCTGAAATCTGTGCCATATGGTAACAAAATCTAATTTAACATGATTAATAGGGTATACATATTAACCACCAAATCATGAAGAATTTAAAGCTCTAAATAGAATATGGATCATCTGTGTGCTAGTGCATCAGTTTCATCACATTAGCCCATTACAGCAAATTCACCTACCTGTAAAGTTAACTGATTAACTTTATCCCAGTGCTCCACTTGTGTTCTGAAATATTATCAGTTCAATCTCTCTTTAACAACATAGTTGTAGGGCATTGAATGACCACATATATGTGTAAAAGCTGCCCAGTGGAAGTATCGAGCAAGTTGTTAGAAATGTCATCTGATGAATGAGCAATAGCCACCCCCTTGTGGTGGTTAAGACACCAACACCAGCTGCTTGAATAATAAACCATGAACCAAAAGAATACAAGGAAGACATGGAGAACTAGGTATCTTTTTAAGACTACCCAGTTAGAGATTTCAAAGCAGACGATGAATCATGAGTTTAAAGAGGAATACTTAATTCATCTCAGTATTTACCCGATGATGGTTTATGAAGCAAAGGAGTTGAACTGACATGAGGACTCAACACTATGAAGGATCATACATCATATTTTACTATGCTTTACCAAATGTTTGGAACACTTAACAACTGCTCTCTGTTCTGAGAAGGCTTTCCTTAAAGGGTGAAATGTATAGGGTGTGTCCATGGGAATTTGTGGCTCAGTCAATCAAATGAGCATTTGTGAGGTCAGGTACCAATGTTGGATAAAAAGACCTGGTTTGCTGGTTTCCAATGCATCCCAAAGGTGCTAAGTGGTGTCAAGGTCAGGGTTCTGTTTAGGCACTGGAGTTCCTTCATAGACAAAAATGTGTAGCATTGTCTTGGCATCCACAAAACCCAGATTTGTATGGTTTGGTTTGGTTTACTCATGTCACTTCACTGCTCTGTTCCCTTCACGGGCTTCCTGTAGCTGCCCACATCAGAGACTCATTGTACTGCTAATGATCCCATTGGAGATTTAATAGACAATGGATGTGACTAAAACACCTGAACTTAATAATTAAAAGGGAGATGATTTTCACTGATGTTTTTGTACATGGTCCTATATCACTTTAGCTTTCACAGAACTGATGCAGTGTATTTAGTAGTCTTCTTCATAACAGTTTTACAAACTGAACAAATGCCTGTTACTTTCGCATAAGGCCTTATATACACTGTTTAAAAAAAATTAAAGGAACACTTTGAAAACACGCCAGATCTCAATGGGGAAATAAACCATGCAGAATATCTTTCCTTGTATAGACTGGGTAATGTGTTAGGAACAAAAGGATGCCACATGCTCCTAATGAGACAACGGATGGCGTCCTGGGGTATGTCCTCCCAGATCTGAACCGGGGCATCACTAAGCTCTTGGATAGTCTGAAGTGCCACCTGGTGGCATCGGATGGACCAAAAGATAATGTCCCAGAGGTGTTCTATTCGATTTAGGTCAGGCAAGCAGGGGGCCAGTCAATGGTATTAATTCCTTCACCCTCCCAAGAACTGCCTGCAAACTCTCGCCACACGAGTCCATGCACTGTTGGCACTGAGGAACCCAGGGCCCACTGCACCAGCATAGGCTCTGACAATGGCTTCAGGGATTTTATCTCGATACCTAATAGCAGTCAGGGTGCCACTGTCTAGCCTGTAGAGGTCTGTGCGTCCTTCCAGGGATATGCTGCCCCAGACCATCACTGACCCTTTATCAATGCTGAATGATGTTGCAGGCGGAATAACGTTCTCCACAGCATCTCCAGACCCTGTCACGTCTGTCACATGTGCTCGGGTGAAACCTGCTTTTATCTGTGAAAAGCACAGGCGCCAGTGGCGGATCTGTCAATTCTGGTGTTCTACGGCAAATGGCAATCAAGCTCTACGGTGGTGGGCAGTGGGCACAGGACGTCGGGCCCTCAACCCACACTCATGAAGCCTGTTTCTGGTTGTTCATTCAAGGGCCTGCTGAAGTTAATTTTGTAGTGCTCTGGCAGTACTTATCCTGTTCCTCCTTGCACAAAGGAGCAGTTAGCAGTTCTGCTGAGAGGTTAAGGACCTTCTACGACCTTGTCCAGCAGAGTAACTGCCTGTCTCCTGGAATCTCCACTATACCTTTAAGACTGTGTTGGGAGACACAGCAAACCTTGCGACAATGGCACGCATTGATGTGCCAGCCTGCAGGAGTGGGACTACCTGTGCAACCTCTGTAGGGTCCAGGCACCGCACAATGGTACTAGTAGTGACGTTGACCCAGGTCAATTGCAAAACTTGTGAAAAATCAGTCAGAAAAGATGAGGGGGGACAGAATGTCGCTGGCCTCCACCTTTTAAACTGAGTTGATGCTATACTCTGATTAAACAGTGTTCCTTTAATTTTTTGAGCAGTGCAACTGTACATGTGCAACTATGTATGTGCTATGTAGTCTCTACAGCACCTTAAAAAAAATTACAATTGGCTAGTACACATTCACAGACTGGCACCATATATAGTTTATTTACAGGTCCCATTACCTCACTGATACAAAGGATAAAACCTAATAAATAAATATCATACACTAGTACATCACAATTCAGAAGTTGTGAGTAACATTGTTACAATAGATTTCTTTTGGATTCCCTGCACAAACACCAATGGCAAAAACAGCTTTGACTATACTGCATGCAAAGTACTAACTCCTCTAGTGAAGCAGCATTGCTCTTAGATTCCAAATGGTCAAGCTGTGTAGAGGTAATAGTAACATAGTTTTGGCATGTCATTTGCCTACACATCTGTTGGATTTGTGATGCATAATGAAACTCTAAATCTATCCTTTTGTTGTATCAGTGGAGTACTTATAGGCCCTCACTACTGCAATGTGTTACAAATGCATTCCATGACTGTAGATTCTTAGAGTTTGAATTAGGGGTAGTGTTAAAACGTGGGACCTGCCATCTAATTTGGTTGATTTGAATAACTATGATTATGAGAGCCCAGTGTCTTTTCATAAATTAGGTTAAAATCAGTTTTAAAAACAAATGTCCTTAGCCATCAGGAGAAGAGTCCAAAGATTTGCAGAATCCATTGATGCATGCTGTGGAGAGCCTCGCTCGTTGCTCCCTTTGCCAACTGCAGGTTGACTCTCACTCTTTGCTGAGAGTCATTTTTTATGCCTTGTAGAATGTCCATGGCACTCGAGAAGTCTATGTGGCACCAATGTGCTCTTCAGCCATCCAAGGGTTTTCCTAAGTAGACCATAGTAACTTCAGTGTTACCATACACAGCTGAAACTGCTGGGAAGAGACAGGTCTTGGGAAGCCCCCGGAACGCCACCCCCAGAAACTCGAAGCCTCTCTCAAAAGCCAGTGTCTTGTCATCCATGTCAAGAATCACACGTATTCTCTCTCCTATCTGCATCAAGAAAGATAAGCACATGACTGTCAATGGTCTATATTTTGCCCATATAGAGAATATAGAGAATCTATAATGAGATTAATCTGATCAACACTAGATGTATCCAAATGTAGATGTATCGGGTTTACCTATTTCAGCCTCTTTCTAAATATTGCTTTGCACCATCCTGGCTGCAAGATACAACTTTGCACTTCAGCAATCTAAGACCATCATATTCGATCAAATACATTTTCTGGGTTTGTTTGCTCATAATCTTGCCTTTGCCTTTAAAATCAGCAACACGTTAATCAATGCCTGCACTATGCAAAATTCACTACGCAAAATCATGAACGAGTCAAAATACCAATATAATTTGGATCATTTTCATTCGGTCCCCAGACATGCTAGGTATGAAGTCACATCTGGCTTTGTGAGACTGATAACACCTCTTCATTTCTCATTACTTATTTCCTTATTTTTATAAGTAAACCAATTAGACCACCACACCTGGTATTTGGGCGCATTGTTGCACTGGGGGAAGTTGCCGTTGACCTCGCCATTGTGAAGCAGGTTATTATCCACCAGATTCCACCCCCAGCTCTGGTCATCGCTGCCCAGCAGCGCTACGTAGCCTTGGCACTGCATGGGTGCCCTCTTGGTGGCAATGCCGATCACTGCCACAGTGCCAAGGGGCCCCTCCCACCAGATCTCCCAAGCATGCCTCCCTTCTGTAAAGCCGATCTTACCACGAGCGCCATCAGTGCTTTGGGCGATAGGGTTGCGGTGGAGGGTGAAACCATTTTTCTTTACATACACATTTCTAGAGCAGTCATGGGAGCTTAGAGCATGCTGGAAAGACTTCAGCTATACAGAGAGAAAAAAACAGAGGAGAAAGGTTTAGTTCTCAGGTTTCCAAAACATCCACTTATGTTATCTTTCTAATTTAGAATCAGTGTAGGAGGTGGATTGAAAATGGTAATGGATAGTAATAGCAATAGTATTTGAAAATACTAATCGAATGGAAACACTGCAGTCTTATTAACAGAGCACATGCGGGACATGCCTTTAAATGTTTTTCCTGTTAAGAATTACATCAATAAGCTAGTACTGGGCTTAGAGATGATGCAGTAGTTGCAATAGCAAAATTTACCTTACTGATACCACTATTAAAACCTTGAGTATTGTTGAGAAATTGCACTTTTCAGAATTTCTACATAATTGATTATTTATTCTCAAGTCATTAAGAATGGTTTGATGTGAAATGCTCTGTTCATATTTGTTTTCACAACAGTGGTGACGTCCAAATGCCTCTAGTCTAAATGTTCCCTCATATTAAGTTTTTACTTGAAACGATTACAAAGACACAGTTTGAAGCCTGCAGAATGAGTGTACCTTTGAAACCATTGATTGTGAAATGGTACATGCATTGCATTGTAAGACCAGTACTTTTTTCCACATTTACCACTATTGTACCATTGCCAAAATGGAGAACCACCGGTGGTTCACTGGCCATTTTGGATAGTTATTAAAATGTCTATGTTGCTGCAGACGCCAAAACCACTGGCTCCTATCACTACAAAGTTAGTTTTAGTTACAAAGCACAAATACACAAAAGCAAAGGTGATGATTAATAATGATTATCAATAATTCACCACAAAATGTGAATGTCTACCTGTGTAAGATTTACAAATTACAATAAGGGCAAGAACATTTGACAGGCCATAGGCTGCCTTTCCTGCAGAGATATTACACTTAAGCTTGCAACAATAGATGCACTGACACAGTGGTTGTATCAACATATATTAATTTACACAGTGCTTTAATGAGTCCTAGAGGTGCAGAGTCATGCTTCGGCCCTAATCCAAAACAATGCCATGTTAAAAAGGCCTTCAGGAGCATCAGAATACAAGAACATTTTTGTTACATCTGAAGTCCGGGACCAGATGAGAAACAGTGTTCTACAGTTTAATTGGTCTCCGTGTATATCAGGGGTATATATTCCCTGATTCAACACAGCCCCTGCAACACTGTAAGGTCAATGAGGTGATGAATTAATCAGGTGCGTTGGGAGCAGGGAAAGCTTTCTTTCCCTTTTGTTTAGCATTTTTGCAAAGAAGCCACAAAGATGAAGTTTATTAACTTTAAAATGTACGTATCATTTAAGAATATAGACTGGGTTCTTGATGTTTGGATTCTTGCATTCAGAGTCAACTTGACACTGCCAAATGCACCAGTGTTGCTACTCTGTTTTTCAACAATCCTTGTAACATTGCAGTCACCCAGGTGTACATTTATTTGATTTAAATTATAGGATTAATCTATACTGCAATTTCCTTTGGGATATACAGTGCTATCTTATCTTCTCATCTCATCTTAAGAAAATCACAAGAATGTGCCAAGACGATGGATCTTTGTGATACAGTGGTGAAACAACAGAGCTCATGGTGTCAACAGTAAGTATTATTAGACTGTTAGTTGTTAGCTAAAAGTGTATTGGCACACTTGTTGGAAACAGAGTCGTAAGAAACCTCATTATGACACTGCTTAATGCATCAAAACAGCACAATGGCAGCATACATTGTGCTGGTTAAACACTTGAGTTTCTTAGGACTTAAGTAAGCACTACTTAAACCACACGATGACAATTATCGACTTGTTTCTGTGAAGGGTTGAGTTATATGATGTTGGTAATCTACCATGAGTATTTTTTTAATCAAAATTTAAACACATTTTAACTGCTTATATAAATCAGCTTAAGACTATCAAACAAACCAACCTACATTATTACTTGTAGTAGGCTAATGTGAACAGTAACCACAGTGGTTGTAACAGGACTATACAGAGTGTGCTGACTCTCATTAATCTACACTAGTACACGTCATACTTTTAACAAACTCTTGGTGAACTCTTGAGGAACAGATGATCAATGATATCAGGCTACTGCTCAGCACCAATCTTCCAGTCAAGCTTCCACCCTAATCTAACACACCTCTTAGTATCGAAGGCCTTTAGGAGCACTCGTGTTGCAGCCAAAGTCTACAGGGTAGTTGATCTTAAGGACCATGACAGGGTACCTCTTGGTATACCTGAAGACCAATCACCCCGTAGATCACTGTTTCTCAATCCTGTTCCTTAAGGCACCCTGCTCTGGACATTTTAGTTGATTCCTTGCTTTAACACAAAATTAGTCTGAAGCACCAAAATGTGCAGGACAGGGGTACTCCAGTACCAAAACGGGAAAACACTGTACTGCAGAGGTGCCTGATCCTGATGCCCGGAACGCAGAGCTCCAGCTGCTGATCCTGGAGCCTACCCAACTCGAACAGCACACACAAATTGTTCTAATACTCCAAAGCATTCATCCTCGGGATCAGAAGTAGATTTGGGTAGTAGATCATCAAGACAAGGGTTGTCACTTTTGCTGAACTGGTATAGTGAAACACTGGTTTGTGTTCTTACAAGCTAGCGTGCTAACAATCACGAAAATTGCCAGGTACTATGCATCCAATGCTATCGATACACGGCACAGTAGTTTAATGGCCTTTTATTTTTAAGTAGAAAGTGTCTTATTGTGATTACGTGACCATTCAATACACAGACTAGCAAGCTAGGAAGCTAACACCTACAGTCGACGTACAGGGTAGCCGCAATGTTGCCAATCTTTTGTTTATGGAAATGCAAATCTCGGAACCTACAGCCCAGAAAGTGACTTGACGGTTTACCTTTCCTTTATAAGTTGGCAGGTTGCAGAGAATGTCTGAGCGCAGAGCCTCCTCGCTGAGCACACGGGCACACAGGCTCCGCCACACCTCGCTGTTTTCGTCAGCGAGGCAGTTGTTCCAGTGCCAGCAAACCAGAGAGCACATGCTGAGGTCCGAAAGGTCCAGATAGGAGAAGATGTGCTCCAGGACTCGACTGGGAAGCCTGGCCGCAATGCCCGAGCTGCCCGAAGCAAACCCAGCCGGACTGCAGCCAAGGGCGGACGCGCCAGCCACGCCGGACATGTCGCCGGACAGCGAGGTACTCGTTAATAGCGCTTAAAGCACGCACATGAACGGCTGACTGACTTCTAGGAGCCGGTCATAGTCAAATCAGGGTTCAAAATAAACATGTTTGGCTAAAAACGGACAACACAGCCCACTACGTTGTGTGGTTGTAAGCAAACGATCAAATCTGTGACTATTGTAAAGGTCCTGACAGGACGAGTTGTATTGAGAGTGCAGTTCCTACGAAAACCAAGCCGTTTAATCGACATAATATTCATATAGACAAATAAAAAAACAAACATTCTCAGAGCAACATTTTGGGATCTCGAACGTTCATTGCATTTCACGCCCGGTTAAGAATGCTCGTAATGTTATTTACATTTCGTTTCCCCTGTAAGGACCTGACTAACAATCGGGTCTGTTATTGGGGCATTTTTACAGGCAGATGGCGCCAGAGATGATTCAACAAACAGTTGTTCGTACAATATATCAAAAATTATTCAATCACTACCCATTTTCTTTATTAAGACACGTACTTCACTTACTGGCCACTGTATGAGGCCAGTTATGTTTCAGGTTCACCATATAAATAATACCGTTACAAACTGTAAGCCAAATTGCTGCCATGCAATGTTTGTCAGCCATCCCCTTGACTGGTCAGTTTCCTAACCTCAGGATTAATGTTGACCCAACACCACTGACACTGACATGTGGCCAACATTAGGCCAGTGCACTTTATTTATACCAGGTGCCCCAATATCATATTTCACAATTCAAGTGTATGTACAGGGGTTCATAAAAGTAAACATCTCAACAATTTAAAAAACTGTACAACATTAATTGCAGAGCAGCTTCTCTTTTGTGTTTTATTCAGTTAACATGTCCATTGCAATGCCCTCAAGTAGAATTGTCTGGGAAGAAAAGCCTGTTTCTGTTAATTTTCTAAAACTACTTGATGGAACTGTTGTCAGAGCATTTCCTCTAAAAATGGCTCGTTTTGCTAGAGTTGAGAAAAAAGCTGTGTTGCACCATCCACATTCACAGGTTCCTGTGGCTTTTCCCGGGCAACCTGAAAAACAAGATTTCAGACATACTTTCAGCTAGCTCTTATATCTGCTTGCATTGTAAAGACATCTAGACAAAAAGTACAATATTAACTGGCAAGCATATTTACCAATTCACAGTTATCTGACATTTAGTCATTAAAGCAATGCTTGACAAACTATTTAAGTTTATTATTATTATGACATCATATTAATTAATTTATTTTGTAGCTTCTTGAGATTAGTATTGGTTACACAATTGTCACTGCTGTTGGGCCCTAAACCTTAGCATGGCATAAGGGAAATTGACTGGTGATCCTCCCGTCACAAGGTAGGTTCCTTGACCTTTTAGCCCTTTTGCCAAAATGACGGTAAAGCATGTACACATAAAAGATGTTTACATTTTAAATTCATTGAATGATATTAAATAATGGATAACTGGATTCTACTCAGAAGAATATAAATAATAATAATAATAATAATAATAATAATAATAACAACCTCACATAAGAAAAAAATAAAACCCTAGAGTTCATAGGCCACAGATGTCAGTGCCAATAATGAATTTAAAATATCACATTACCATTGTTTTCTCTTTAGGTTCTGGAGCTGTTGATTTTGAAATATTTTTTACATCCCTTTGGACTGCTGAGAAGATTTGATTCAGGTTCTCCACTTTTTCATTCTTCAGTATGTTTATCTAACAACAAGACAGAAAATATCAAAATTAAGTCATATTTATCACTTCCAAAGAAAACCAGCTAAGCAAAACAACAGCACTTGAACAAAAAAAGTTGAGAAAAGTACTTACATTTTTTAAAGAAGTCTTAATAGGTTTTGTTTTGGTCTTGGCTTTGACCTGCTTGTTAGCTACATGAAACACGTTCATCTGTTTTTTCCCCTTCTGCTTATTTTTCCCCATTTGTCCTAAAAGGTGGTGCATAAACCCAAATGGAAATATTAGAAGAAGCTATATACATGACCTTGCCCAACACTGGTATCACAGCACTAACCAGTCACCAGGAGTTGCAATTTGAACTGTAGTCTTAAAGACTGTCATCAATAACATACATTTGTAAGCTTGTGAACTCATTGTAGATTAATCAGAACCAACCAATTATCTGTAGTGCTGTGACATAACCACAATTAACAGGCGTTAATAGTTAGGCGTTGAACCCAGAAAAGGTATATGCTGGTATTCTTGGCCATAAAAAGGCCCAAACCTTAATCTACAGAAAACAATCATAATTTTTAAATCGCAACTGCAAACATAGCTACGTTGTGACGACATTATAGGATGTAAGAAAGCACAGTGTTGTCACGTTTGCTGGGATAATGGTCAAAAGTGATTTTACCCAAATCTTTGGGAATCAAGATCAACCAAACTTTAACAACGTATTTACAGCTTACAGTTGCCTAGCTTTACAACGACCAAAAGTGACGACGCGTTACCTCTATAGAGCTGTACATCAAAGAACAACAAATAACAAAGGAATATCTAACAAATACGCAACTTACGGCTGTCTGTTAAGCTACCACCAAACCACAACCATGTGCTAGTTTTCTTCGTCTCTGCTTCTGTGTTGTCAGACTGAGCCGGGACTCGTTGCTGCCACCTACAGTACACAAACATAGCTAACACAGTCGTTCAGGGGTATTCATTACCCCGATAGCTTAAAGCGAGACGCTGCGGTTCCCACGAAGATCCAAGCGGTGCGGTTTGAGTGGGCGGAAACGTGGTTACTTACAAACTCACTTATTCATACAATTATCTCAACAGTTAATCGTGTGGCAGCAGTGAAGTGCTTAAAAGCATGCATATGCAGGCCAGTAGCTTCATGTAATGTTCACACCAACTTTTAGATTAAGGGGAAAATGTGATCTTGGTGACTTTGACCGTGATATAATCGTTGGAGCCAGATGAGCTGACTTATGTATTTTATAACTGCTGAGCTTTCAGGATCCTACTTTTTCAAAACTGTCAGACCAACAAGCAGCACCATTGGGTTTTTTTCTTTCATGTGGCTTCCAAAAATCTGATGTATTATATGCTTCATGTTTATGTGTACAGTATATCTGTGTATACATGTATATAGTTGGCTTATATACACAACTACTTTTCGCATGTCCTAGCTTTATGTCTGTGAACCAAGCTTGAAAATAGGTCTATTTTGTTAACACAAAGCTGGTCCCATTTGGAAAGTCAATGAAGTTCTGTATATTTTGAATTTTGTACCCAAGCTGAGATTTATGCCACTAAAGCTAGTCCTTGTCCACATACTTTTGTCCCAAGTGTCACAGTATTTAGACTCCTCAGTATTCAAAATGTGATTAAATTACAAACGACATAGTTCCAGGATAGTCCATGAGTTTTCCAGGCCTGGGGATAAAAAAAACCCATCCAAAATGTTTGTTCCTAGATGAGACCATAAACCCAGTAAACTGAGTATTTTTATTTTTACTGTTTAAGTTTCATTTCTGAATCTTTTAAATAATGCTCATTAGGCTCCTGAACCATGATTCCTTTGTGGCAATATCTGTTGAATTTAGAGTTATTTACACCAGTGGGCAACACACACAAACAATGCATCAAGTTAGGTTGGCAGATTCAGACACTTCAGGACATTGGTACTTTACAGTATGAATATTTTATTTAAAGAGATCTGCTGCAGCTTTTTTTTTAAAGCAACAACAAAATGTTTGCAGAGTTTTGTCTTTCTGCACCTTTGGAGAATCAACAACACACATCACCTAACAATGCTTGAGCAATGCTTATTTATTGTGTATTCTATTTTCTCTTCCTTTTTCTTTGTTTCCTTGAAGAGCAGTCTTCTAAAATCACCTTCTCTGTATTTATCCTTACTCTTTTCCTCATAGGGGACAGTAGAGCCTCCGTATCTCCTGCTGGAAGAGATAAAAAGAGCCATTAACTTAGTCTGCTAAAAAGTGCCATCAGTAATTTTTTCATTCAACTGTATTAGAACAATGCAACCAATAGCAGTTTGTCCTATCTGTAAATCATTAAACATCCTGTAGGAACTTACAAAGTGTGCTTGCTGACTGGGAGCTTTTTTCTGCTGGGGGTTCTTTCCCTGTTTTGTGTCTCCACACGGACAAGCAGGTAAGACGAGCTGTGGTGTTCACTTGGCCTAGTAGAGATACTGCCTCTGGGTTCTAGGGCATTGAACAAAAAAGAAATGCATGTATTTATTGGTTGATCAACACTTCAACGGGGCTCAAGTTTTGTTATGCTTTTTTTTTTTTTTTCAAACACAGAAAACATTCTTTCAAAATTTGCATTATTTATGTTGAATTTGATACCTACAACAATCCAAAAGGTAGCACAGGAGCACACTTACCACTGTGTTTAGTCACCTTTACTTTTAACAGCACAACAATAAACGCTATATACTGAAAACGCATTGTGTATTTTTTTTTGCCATTACTTTATTCTTTTATTTATTTCAACTATACAGGTTGATTGTTGTTTTACAAATGATTAATTGCATTTCCCCCCCATTTTTAATGGGCGACGGGTAGCTGACAAGAAGGCCAGTCTAGTACCCACACTAGATGTTGTCTAAAAAGCAGCATGGTCATAGACATGCAAGTTAGCTGCAAATACCCAGCCATACCAAATGTAATGCTCTGTGAACTTCCCCATGCAATACACATTTGTAAGTGGTTAATCAGGGAAATAAACTAGCCTATTTAAACTTGTGTTAAAGACTGGTTTTAACTCAGATAAACCCTCGTAGAATAAAAAGTTCTTCAAGGTTAGTAAGAACTTGAAAGCTCCTTTATTGTTGCTAATGATTTGTAGTGTTAAAGCTGTCTACTGGTTTTAAAAATGTAGGAATGTATACAATGGAGATATGCCACAGAGTAAGCATTTGTTAGTGATATGCTCCAATCTATATTAAGTATAATCATAGTTAAATCAGAATCAATTCAGATTCTGATTTAACTATGAGTATGTGTACACTGGAGCCACAGAGTAAGCATTTGTCAATGTTTATTAAGTATAATCATAGCTAAAAAGGTCTTCTCAAAAATGGTAAGAGGCTGCCTGTTTAGAACCTAGAGCAAGATCACAAAATGATCAGAAGTGGCATAATCATGGAAAAGTAAACAACCTCGCGTCAGGATCAGTGTTGTGCCAACAAGTTAGCTAAACATGGTGCCCAGCAGGACCGGTCGTGGTTCAGCCACATTCTTACAAACATTTTCTAAATGTCCTGCACATCAGCTCATCATTCTTCATGACTTGGGAGGCAGAAAAAATTTTTAAAAAACCTAACATGAAACAAAAACAAAGAATGCTGTTCACAGTATTTTGTGCAAACAAGGATCGAAGTGAGATTTGCTTCTTTTACTTTTATGAAGCTTTTTAATCAGACTTCTGTTTCACCTTAATTGGGGCTGCAGTCACATTCTAGCAATGTTGCACCACCACGGTAACTACAGAATTAGATAACATGGACAAGAAATTCAAATATAAAACTATAATCTCCAACTCAGTGGCTTTCTTGGTTAAAATTAAACTTGTGGAGTCAATTCCATTGATTCCATTGTCAGGAGTTGAGCGTTAGAGTTGATTCCAAAAAACCTAGAGTGGTGGATCACCAGACAGCACAGCTCCCGCTGTGATTGGCTTGAGAATTCTGCTGAAAATCTGTGCTCTCTTAGGACCAAATAAAAAAAAAAGAAAAGAAAAAAAAAAAAAAAGAAGACACTACCCTCTGGTCTAGAACGGCAGAATCTTAATGAATCTTAATGGAGTCCAGACACACTCATGGATGCATTCACCTTTTTGAGGTAGGTGACATATACATCTTTATTGATTTTCTGCCCAAAACTGATGTAAAATAGGCCAAATTTCAAAGTAAATTTATCATGATTTTTTAAAAATAGAAAATCTTGAAAGTTTTAGTAGACAGGGGCTTTAATGAAAGAATTGTGTTGAAAAAAAATCCTGTTCCATTCACACACACCTTTAGAAAATTTTGAAAATGTATTTTATGCTAGGTACCAATCCAGATAATAAGGAAATTAAGACTATACCTCCACATTGAATTTCCACAGCTTGATGAATCCATCATTAGATGCTGTGATCAGCACACACAACTCATCTGTCGTAAAGCTCTCCACTACTTTCACTCTACAAAAAATTAAAAAAAAATTACAATCAATAATCAAAGCAGCAACAATGGATACATTATACATTAGCAACAATGTTTGTTAGTGCTATAACTGTGCCCCGTTATAGCAAGAGCATTTTAAAGAGTGTGAAATACACATAAGCTGTCATATGTAAAGCTCGCCAGTGAAATCGTTTTTCAGTGCACACACAAGCTTATGATGAACAATTACTGTTTACTGCTGAATCTAACATATTTGGCGGAGGGATTCAATTTAGTATGTGCAATAATAAACCCTCAATATTACACCTCCTCATCCTGATCCATAATCGAGATCAACTAGGCTTTGAAGAGTGAGTCATCATTTCAGTAAACATGTTTCCAGTGCTCCAGTAACATCATTCTTTATACTACTCAAGCAGACATAATTGTGATGCACATTGTGATATTTGGGTTGTGTACAGCTGATTGGCCATGATAACCCATATAACCCTCTGCCCCTGATGCACTTGAGCATTCAGTGGCCCTGACGCCATGACTCTTTGCACATACATAATTACAATTTACAGTTGACCAGTGCATATCTATGAGGGGAGAAAGAGCTCCTCAGATTGTGTCAGAAAGTTAAATTTAACGTTCCAATTACACATAAAACTGAATTTAAGGCCCAATCCTATTTCTTATTTTTACCCCACCACTAGTTTTTGAGTGTACCCTGCCCCCTTAAAACTGAATTACAAGGGGTAGTGATTATAATCTTTCCCCTATGAAACTGAACAACCCTCCAAGAACCAGATACGTCATCAATTCAGCTGCTTTTATGCTTTTAAACAGATGAAAAGCAGGGGCGTTCTTATATAAAATGGAGCCTGCTTTAGTATACATTGTGTGTGTAGCTTTTTTAAAATATAAAATACAACGTACCCCTAACATTTAAGATAATATATCTTTTAAAATTTAACCCACCTGTTCTCATGAGCTCTGAACTCACAAACGCACTTATTAGAATTCAGATCATACACCTTCACGTGTTCAGCATCTCCTGCCACAGCCAGCAGTGTATTCTAAAAAAAGATTTCATATAAAGATAAAGAACCATCAGATAGAATAAAAGTTTTTATTCCATTCAAGCAACTCATACTCCTAATAACTAATTCATGATTTTAATACTGAGACTGAGGAGTGCTTCTGCAATTTTTTCAAAAGGTAGGAGCTACAATTATTATTTTAGCCTATGTTATCTTGCCTTCTTAAACCTAGAAAGTAAAAGCATGGAGCTTGTAAACAAACTATAGATGATTTACACCCATAACCGGCACCCCCTCCCCTTACTATAACATGCAGGTGAGATGCTCTGAAGTTAATGGTACAGTGACTGTACATAACTGCAGATCATTCATTAATATATAAAGAGAGGGATGACAAGCAGAACCAGCACACTGTGTAAATAAGCAGCAAGCCCACTCCCCCATCCCCCCCCTCCAATCCTTTTAAAATTTTATAATTATATTTTAAGATTATTAATTATGAAACATTTTCAAAGTTGATTTGTTGACTCTACCTGTTTCTTCTTTGCTTAATTAAAAGTAATTTCTGCACTGCAGCTGTTATGGTAATGTCACAACATGACTAACATTTGTTTTTAGCTTTAACATTTGCTTTAGCTTAAATATTACACAAAGTTCAGAAACATGAAACATACCGCCAAAAATCTGATGGACGAAATCCTCTTTCCAAAGGTGAGGCTGCCTATAATGCTAGCAGACTCCAGGCTGTAGATATCTAATTTATCATGTACAGCTAAAACATATTTATCCCCAACTGGTGACCAACATACCAAGTGTGCATCTGATAAAAAGAAAAAAAAAACTTGCATATTACAATTAAGGTGATAAAGATTATGCAAAAACAATTTCTTACAAAACATTTCTTACTTTGCTTTATATTTTTGACGAAAGCCGATCTTCCATCTATTAGATTCCACGTTCTAAATGAAAAATGCCAGTTAAATTATTTGCACATTTGGAATTGAGACAGAAGGCACATTTGAGTTATTACACTGTACTTTGACACATACAGTAGTGGGTAAACGGCGGATTAAAAAAATATTCATGCATAGCTGTAGTAGCACAGTACTATGCAAACATCTGATGACAATGATATGCATTATGAGTAGTAAGTGTTTATATGTTCTATATTATACTAGAACTGGGCAGTATGATAAAATATAAGCAGTTGGAACTACAGATGTTTATAGTAAATGTGGCACGACTTATAATTGGCTATATATGAGAAAATATTGAGACACATTGTGTATTATAAAATATTATTTTCTGAAGTATCATTTTACATTTTGCCATATGAAATACAGACTCAGCAACATGACATTAAATCATGTGTGCCCGTGATTGAATATTTCTAGCCTAAAAAGCAATTGCTTTTTTAAAAAAAGCTAAGGGCACATGGTACTTGCACAATGCTGTATGTGTGGGAATTATCATTTTAAAAATTACCTCAATTTCTTGTCTGTTCCAACAGACAATGCAAGTTTCCCAGATGGATGCACTGAGAGAGAAGTTACATGGCCCCTGTTATACAATCACACAGATAAGTCTCAGCCAATAACAGTCCAAAGAAAATAAATATTATTAAAACAGAGTGTACTAACTTAAGACTTACGTGTGCGCTTTTATTGATTTTAAGCAGTCCCATGTCTTTGTGCTCCACACACATAGAAGACCATCTTCCCCACCACTGAGTAAATGGGATGTGCCATAGAACTCCAGACATGAAACAGTACCTGCAGTGTGGACAGATCAAACTAATGTTTTACTTGAGCAGCTGAGCTATTTATGTCGGGAGCTAGTATGTAAAAAATATTTAAATATACGTTACTGGAGTAATAGTCACAAATTAGTAGCAATGTAGTAATGCACTGATAATCTGCCAAATCATTTCCTCAAATACTTGTTTTCATGATAATGCCCTGTTCAAATATACCCATTAACAACACATGTAATACCTTTTAAAGCAGCTGTCCAGAGTTGCTCTTGTCAATTAATCAATCAATTTATCCACAGGCCAAAAATGTAACAACCACCAAATATCTATGAAATCTATAAAGATCTGAAGATTTCATATAATAATCAACAATTATCAGGATTATCAATTTGACTGTTATGGTAAACAAAAACTGTACTAATAGAAGTACAGAAAATGTTTTACTACTACCAGCAAGTACTCAGCAAAATAGCTCACAGTCAGTTTACTAATTAATATCACTGTATTCCATTTTATTTCTTTATACTATACACTGTGATCCCAAGTCTCAGATGCTGCATATATGTGTTTTTCCTGCACTGAGACACCTGTCTTAGCTCATGGCCTTGACCACATTACAGACTTAATCACCAGTTCAAATCAGGGTTATTGGCTGAGCATGTAAATATCCGAAGCTCTGCCCAGTTCATCACTGGACTGTTTTGGGGTATCCTTATCCAGACTTTTCTGAAAATAAAAAACGTTTCCCCAATAATTATTAAATTAGCCAAATCCTTTGCAGAATCCTCTTGTTGATCACCGGTGATGTGTTGTGAAACCGGTAACCATTTAATTACTACATCAACACTGATATGTCCACATAGGTCACCAAAAAAAAAAAGTTAATGGGTTGTGTTTACTTTCCAGGACTGTAACATAGCTTTTAACAATGACTTAGTTCATTCAGTTCATGTCTACAATGCCATGGATCAAGATTTTGCTTCCTTACCCTCATGATGCAGCAAGGCTCCATGTTCAGTCCTTGTGTTCATCTCATAAAGCTGAATGGTTTCATCTTTGCTTCCTGTGGCAATGAACTGCTCACTGGCTGCCACTGCTGAAAGGGATGCTGTATGGGCATGGTGTGTAAAGACTGGTTCTACTCCCCATTCCTACAGGACACAAAAACATATTCAGCACATACGCTGTAGTCAGGTTACTGTGATAATTTTGGGTGCACATAATTCTCTGTACCATCTAGGGGTGATACTAATGGGGGTCTTCTGATGTCTAATTATATACACACACACACACACACACACACACACAAACGTGTGTATGTATATATGTATATATATATAAATACATAAGCTGTACAATTAACAATATTTTTTAACAAAGTAATAGGCAATGAAGTTGGTATTTGTAAAAGTCTGCTTTAGGAGTGTAATCAAATCTTTTAACCGATCCTGTACAGGATTTGAGCTGAACCCTTAAACCCTGTTTAACACAGCACATATTCCGAGTATAGAAATTACAGCAGGCTTTCACGAGTACATGCGTCTTATTTCATGCTCGTCCCCCCCACACAACAAAAACTCATCAAATATCATATCAAAAACATTATGTCGACAAAATATTAAAACATTCGGAAAAACAAAGACAGCTACCTCTTTTCCAGGGCACACTCGATAACCAAAAACTATTTGCTCGTAACTTCCAGCGACCAATTCCACTTCCACTTGATCTTCCATGTTAGGAAACGAATTCCTTCAAAGGACGCAAACACGTTCTGTAAAATCTATGTTGCCTTATCTACCACGTACAGTTTACATGTCAAACTCACAGATTACATAAGGTTTAAACACCATGTGCGTGAACGAAGGAAGCGATAGTCACGTTTAACTTCCGGGTCAAGCACGTCAAATTAAAAGTAATCGTTTTGTACAAAATATTGTAGATTACACAACTGTTAAGAGCATTAAAATAAATTACGTAAATAATAACGTATTGTTTTCTGACAATATTTTAATAACAAAAATAATGTATCATATTTGCTCCTGGCTTGGATTATAGGATTTGAACCAGGGTGTCATTCTAAGTTTGTCTCCCCCCCCGTTCACCTTCACTCAAATATGTGAGGAACGGACACAGTCGTAGCACAGCTAAAGTTATGATGTGGATGGTCAGGATAAACGAACAGAAGTCTCCTCAGCAAAAAAGTAACATAATCACTAATGTGCATTAGTATTTGTGCGTTTCAATTTATCATTTAAAACACCACATATC